>CM055740.1:6837785-6917785 GCA_029465975.1 Dallia pectoralis | reverse complement strand
CGGGGACCAACTCTAACCTCCTGTCCCCCCGAGACCAGACCAGGCGTGTATCCTCGAATCTCAGCTCCAAATGGAGGTAGCTTGGAGGGTACCCCAGGTGGATGAATGTTTCAAGACAATAATAACGGAGAGAGGTTGCCATAAAAAAGCGTATGGGAAATTGATTGGGAGGAAGTTGAGCATATAAAAAGCAACACAGGGAGCAGAACTAGAAGTACAATTAATGGTTGTGACTACACATATAAGATATACACAATATAGGTAAAGTCAGTGACACGACACACATACCAATGGTATTGCTTTGCATTAAATCAACTTGCTAGCTTTCAAAAGGCTTTAATTTGCATGAAGGCCATGGGGGCCGGCTGTCAAACATTCTGACCGGAGCATATCCCCGGGGCCCCACGCACACAGAGTCTGACTGGGCAAACCTGACCATTACCGTGTGCAGCATCGTGTTCATGCAAATACCTTACCTTTACCTGGAGGGATAAATACTTTACCTGGAGGGACAAGGTGATTTGTGACTCAATGCCCTGTGCTTTCCAGCTGATCAGCCATTGAGGCAATGACTGGAGTATGACGAGATCCATGCAAGCTAACAACTAACAAGCTAACAACTAACAAGCTAACAAGCTAACAAGCCAACAACTAACAAGCTAACAACTAGCTAACAACGAGCTAACAACTAACAAGCTAACAAGGTAACAACTAGCTAACAACGAGCTAACAACTAATAAGCTAACAAGCTAACAACGAGCTAAAAACGAGCTAACAACTAACAAGCTAACAAGCTAACAACTGGTGGAAAATCCAATCACAGTCCCCACACTACATCCCAATCACCGACCCTTCAGCATTAACGGGTTGCCCTTTAACATGCACGCCCCAAACAATTCAGTGTGATCTGAAGGCGAATGTGGGTCAGTCAAACACAGATGGTGTCGTTTATAACCAAGCTATTCTCATGTATGTCACAGTAAACTTAAAGTGTCCCACTTCACTATTGGATGAATGATCTTTTGTCGACCTGGAAGCGAGTCCTCAGTGGTGTTGCAGTGGGTTTGCATCGTCTGTTTAAGGAATGTGTCTCACCAGGAGTCTTATCAGATGTTTTGTCTAAGGGGCATCCAGTCCCCTTATTTCAAAACACAGTCTACATGTGCCTTAACTTCCATGTTGCTGTAATAACGTGGGCTGAGGACGAGCGCTGCAGACTGATACTCTCTCCCCATCCGGTCGAGGCTCCGAGGGCCTCTCTGACTGGCCATTCCACCTCCTTGGTGCCGGGCAATGTGGATATGGTTACCTTTTTCCCAGACTCTGGTGCCCTTTCCCCTGTTTCCCCGAACATCCCATGTTGATTTATTGCAAATTGTTAGGAGTCAGCGGCGTGTGGCCGAATTGGGTCCATATAAGGACTGAGATGCTGAGATCAATAAGAATCATAGACTCGTTATTCAAAGGCCTGGAAGACCCAGTTATCCTACGCTGTGTATAAAAGTGACAGTTGGCAAAAACCTGCAGAAGCCTTCCTTCAATAGTTAGCCACTGACTTGTTGAACACAAGACTCTCTTTCTAACTCTCTCGTCTCTAGTTCTGTTTTCTAAGGTGAAGAATGCAGGGAGGTCCACCCAGTTTGGGTTCTTCTCCTTGATAGGGCCCAAGATGTGAATTCAATACACACATATAACCAGGTAGTTTGTCTTTCTAATAGACTTGTTCAACCGAGATGCTTCAGTGTCCCCTGGACAAGGCCAGGATCTGACCCAGCACCCTGCAGGTTGTTAGGGTCATCTGGATGTTGGATGAGACTAGGATCTGACCCAGCATCCTGCAGGCTGTTAGGGTCATCTGGATGCTGGATGAGGCTAGGATCTGACCCAGCATCCTGCAGGCCGTTAGGGTCATCTGGATGCTGGATGAGGCTAGGATCTGACCCAGCATCCTGCAGGCCGTTAGGGTCATCTGGATGCTGGATGAGGCTAGGATCTGACCAAGCACCCTGGAGGTCGTTAAGGTAAAGACATTGGTATCATCAATGTCAGCCAGTTCATAATTCCACAGAGAAAGTGAAAGTGGCTAATTGAAGGCCAGGTCAAATACGCATTGTTCCACCAGACCCTCCTAGCATTCAGACAAAGTTGTGCACTATGCAGAAAATAGAGAGCCATTGGGACACAGGCATTACTGTGAAAATACCTGCATGACAAATGCAGAGGCTGGATTGAGCTCAGGCATCACTGAGGCAGGACAGCTTCCTGATGTCTTGGCTCTTCGTCGTAACGGACGGCATTCATTTTATTTCCCATTAATGAAACTCTCCTACTCAGCATTTAAAACAAAATTTTTAGCATGTCCTTTTTTTCTGTTTCCTTTTGTCTTGTATTTATTTCCAGTCTTGTGTTTTTGGCAGGGCAGTCTGCAGGGTCATAGCTGTAACTCAATCCCATGGGGAGAAGGCAGGGCAAGCGGACTTGACGGCCAGAGCAGAAGGGGGCGGTGTGTGAGGGGGTGGAGTGTGA
Organism: Dallia pectoralis; assembly: GCA_029465975.1. Classification (NCBI taxonomy): domain Eukaryota; kingdom Metazoa; phylum Chordata; class Actinopteri; order Esociformes; family Umbridae; genus Dallia; species Dallia pectoralis. Next base: position 6,915,259 of record CM055740.1, on the reverse strand, counting down.
GGGGGCGGAGTCTGGGTGGCAGAAAAGGGCTGTTTAAAGTTCACCTCTTATCCAATGAGCTTCTATGTACGACTTAAGACAATGACACTCCCACTTCCTTTGTTTATCTTCACAAGGGCACATTTGTCTTCTAGTGTTTTGAAGTGCAGGTGAGGTTTAGTACAGATATGTGTCAAATGTATCATATATACAGTATAAATAAAACATATCTGCATACAACTCATTTTACTTTTAGCAAAAAAAGAAAAATATATATTTTAAAGACATTTTAGTGAGACCTGAGGTATTCAATTGACTGTTATTTTTCTTTTTTGAAAATATACATGAACACAGAAAATTAACCATAATGGCACCATATGTTTTATTCTATTGTATTAATTCAATAATAATATTTTAAATGAACATATATTAGTTGACTCAAGGGCATAATTTATTAAATCACCTTGAAAAAACTCTCTCAACCAAAGAAAACGTGTCGCTTATCTGAATTACTCAATCATGAATAATGCAAATGTGCACACATTTTTGGTTCCAAAATAGCACCCATCTGTTGTTAACTTGATCAACTTCTGCTATTAAGCTAATATTTCGATTTCTCAATATAAAACAAACCAGTTTATTTGCCAATTTTAGTTTAAATATTCAAAAAATGTATTTGCATTAAACTGGTAACTGCCAAAAATTACGTTGAACCGTGAAAAATCTGTCACTCTTCCAAAAAAACTACAACAAACCACAATCCTACGTAACAAATAGTTAAATGCTTTTTTTTGGCCAAAACACCAAACTATGGATAATACTTTACTCTCTGACTAACATTTGCGAAAGTTCACAAACCAACATAGCAGACCAATATACTGCTTTCTCTTCACTACGTTTCTGAAGTAAAGATCGCCTGTTTTTGGGCAATTTTTTAGGAAAAGTATAGATTAATATCGACTTCATACAAATCATATGAGCCCACGTGAATGACGCCGATGCAGTTTAGTCAGTGACGTTGTCCATTTGTGAACGATTCCTCACAAAACTGCTACCAAGAGTTTGAAAGACCTGATAACTGAATTAATATGTACCACATCAACACATGCCATCAAACAGTGTTAGCCAGTGTTCTGACCTGTAGGTAGAAATCATTTGAACTAAAATGACCCGTAGGTAGACAACATTTTAACTGAAATGACCCGTAGGTAGAGAACATTTTAACTGAAATGACCCGTAGGTAGAGACCATTTGAACTGAAATGATCACTTTAGGTAAACCATCTCGTCCGGGACTCCGGAGTATGTCTGGTGGCCGCTGCATTGCATTGTGGGATCATACCAGCGGCAGCACACACACATTTTCATTACTTTGTGCCCTGCTGCGGCCATCAGCTGGATGGACACACTAACATGCCCTCGAGCGTGAAAACATAATCGTGGAACTCAGGTGGCAGACTAGATCGCTGGTATTACACACTGTGGTTCCCCAGAATCGACCGACTATATTGGATCCTGCGATTTCAGCAGGTTACTGCTTATGCAGGATCCTGTTTGTTAGAACGGTTTGCCGGGAATTGCTTCATATGACCTGTCCCAATCAAAGGCTGGCAGGAGCTGTTGCACTGAGAAGAGTTATAATCTTGAAACGTAAAACAGGCAAAGTAGTTGGCTGCCTGTTCTCCTCTTGAAAGCGGCCTAACCTGACAGTCTTTCATACTACTGTCTGACCCTCCCATGTGGGCGACTAATCTCTGCCTGGTGTCTCTAAAATGTCAACGTGATGCGGCGAGCATGTACCTGCTCGCTATGGATTTTCTATGGAATGCACATTTTCTGTTCGTCCTGTGTTGCGTGTTTTGATATGCAGTGATTATGGAGTATTTATTTTCCCACTGGGTGTGGGAACCAAACCTGTTGGTACACAGTACCATTGTGACCGAGGCGCTGCACTCAGGTTCAGTTCCGCAGTTATCTGCGGCGCTCTTGCCGGAACTGGAATATTAGATCTCCGATCGGCCAATAGATGAACGACGTCCAGCCATGGCGTGCCGTTCTGATTGGTGGATTTTGAGAGGAAGTTATCAAATTGTAATGGCATCCCTAACCAACGGGTCCCACGCAGAATGCAAACAGTCGATGAGTCACATACCAACGGAATTCCTCCCGGGGGTACATGGGTAAATGGAATGTCACTTTCGTTTCATCTCGAACCCAGTACTTTAATCCATTTGAATTGGATGTGAATGCTTTAATATATATATATTAACATGTATCTCTGTGCACATTTTTATTTGTTTTGCAACGAGTGAGGGAGCGAGAGAGTGAGGGTGGGAGGGAGGGATGGGATAGAGAGGGATCGATAGAAAGAGAGTGAGGGAGAGTGAGAGAGAGAGTGTGTGGGAGCGAGAGAGAGTGAGAGTGAGTGAGAGAGAGAGAGAGGAGGCGAGAGAGAGTGAGAGTTAGAGAGGGAGCGAGAGAGTGAGGGAGGGAGGGAGAGAGGGAGCGATAGAAAGAGAGTGAGGGAGATTTAGAGAGAGAGTGAGAGAGAGTGTGTGGAAGCGAGAGAGAGTGATTGAGAGAGAGAGAGGGAGCGAGAGAGTGAGAGAGGGAGGGAGGGAGGGAGGGAGAGAGGGAGCGATAGAAAGCGAGTGAGGGAGAGTTAGAGAGAGAGTGAGAGAGAGTGAGAGAGAGAGGGAGCCTCATCTCCAGGGCAATTCCCTAGACGCGGGCCTTTCACTGTCACAGGAAATGTTTGACCTCACATCCTGAGAAACGTCCACAGCAGCCCGCTTGTGTTCAAGGTGTAATTGGGCATAATTTGGACCTGGCAGAGGGTCCACTGCATGCCCCAAACGCGCCCACACTCCCCCAAACGCCCCCACACTCCCCCAAACGCCCCCACACTCCCCCAAACGCCCCCACTCTCCCATCCCCTCGCCTGCCTGTCTGGTGCCTCTTTCTTGGAGCAGAAATATTAAATGCAAATATGCTGCCTCTAGACACGCAGCAGAGGAAACTTTAGGATGACAAGGACTCATTCAGATGCTTTGGATTTGTAGGACGGCCGAAAATGGGCCTGAAATGCAAATGCTCGCTGTTCTTTTTCCGTAGCGTTTTATGGTATTATGCTTTAGTTGGGTCAATACATGTGGTCAGGCAACAGCAGGTACCACACTGCAATACGAAACATGTCCATTCTTTTTTCGATTGCCCAAACAGTGAAAATAAAAATAATAACTCGCAAGCGGAAGAGAAAGAAACCGAATTGTTTAGATCACCTGACGGCTAGACAGAAAGGATCACGTGCATGTTGGGTAACCCAAATGACCGTGAGATAATATCTGTGATTAACAATGTGTTTGTTTACCTTGTAAGTCTTTAGATTGCATTAATGTCCTATTTAAGTAGTGGGGGGAAAGTCATCAAATATATTCTTTTTTTATCTCTTAACAATCTCCACACAGAAGAAGTGCTATGAATTGAAAGTACCATTTAAATGCGAGAGGAGCGAGGCGAATTCATAGTCGGTCAATTCTGGTGAAGAGTTTTAAGAGCCACAGTGTGTAATGCCAGCGATCTAGCCTGCCACCACGTTTATGGTTTCACGGGGGGCTGAGTAACTTGACATGTAGTGGAGGACATGTTCCGATGCATACCTCTACACCAGCAGTCTGGCTGAACACGGTAAAAGTATTGATTTCACTAATCAGATCCGTTCAGGCACATTATCTGTGATTATGTTTGACCCCCCTGAGGGATCCCTTTCGTTGACCTCTTGCCCTGACCTGCGTCTTCAATCCCTCTTTTGTGCTCGTCCACGGCGGGCCAGAGAAGTGCCTGATTCGCCGAGGACGCTCAGAGCACTAAAAGTCATTACACATCATATTTGCCTTTAGCATATGATCTGCTGGAAATTGGTTTTCCTGTCTGGCTGAGGGTTAGAAAGGATAGAAACACGGCTACAGTTGACCAGCCAGCTGCTTCCTCTCACCACTGTGGGCTCGGAATGCACTTTCCTCTGTGTAGTTCATTCACAAACCGGATGCTATGGCTGCTTAGGAAAAGACAAGGCTGTTAGCCATTGATGTGATGTGATGGGCGGATGGAGGAAGAGGAGGAGGGAGAAGAGGGGGTACTGGGACGGGGTGACGATGTCTCTCAACGCGGTTCCTCTTAATGAATCCTGGGTGACAGAGTGGAGAGGTCCGAGCTGTTCTGAGGGCCAGTTTGTTCTACTTGTCTCGGTCTTCTTTGAGTTGGTTCTCCTTCTTACCTATCAGACAGTGGCATGACAGAATTCCTGAGAGAAGATGAGGAGATGGAAACGAAGACTGAGTAAGGAAAATAGCTGGAGTTGAAGAAGAAGAGATAGAGGAGAGGAGGTGAGAGATTAGGTGACGAATGACACAGAAGAGATGAAGGAGGTGGATGAAATGATGAAGAAAGAGAGAGAGAGAGAGAGAGAGAGAGAGAGAGAGAGAAGAGGAGACGAAGGCGATAGAGAATATAGAGGAGATGGAGTGGAGTAGATAAGGGAAATGCCAACAATGTCAGGGGAATAGGAGCATTGATACATGGTGAACCTCTGAGCCCGTCTCGAGCCTTTCTCTATGACAACCGGATCAGTACCACTAACACAAACGCCCCGTAATAATGACACAGACAGACAGATGATCGGACAGCACAGAACCAGTCCGCCAAGACCAAAGAGCGATGGAGGGAATCAGAGAGAGTGAAGTGCAGACAGCCAATGTTTATGGGGGGGGAAGGGGGCAGAGAGGGGTAGAGGAGAGAGGGGTAGAGGAGAGAAGGGTAGAGGAGAGAAGGGTAGAGGAGAGAGGGGTAGAGGAGAGAGGGGTAGAGGAGAGAGGGGTAGAGGAGAGAAGGGGAGAGGAGAGAGGGGTAGAGGAGAAAGGGGTAGAGGAGAGAGGGGTAGAGGAGAGAGGGGTAGAGGAGAGAAGGGGAGAGGAGAGAGGGGTAGAGGAGAGAGGGGTAGAGGAGAGAAGGGTAGGGGAGAGAGGGGTAGAGGAGGGAGGGGTAGAGGAGAGAGGGGGAGAGGAGAGGGGGGTAGAGGAGAGAGGGGTAGAGGAGAGGGGGGTAGAGGAGAGGGGGTAGAGGAGAGGGGGGTAGGGGGAGGAAGGAAGAGATGGATTTACAACAAAGTGAGAGAGAGGGATGCTGGTGTTTTCTCCCCTCCATTGACCCCCAGAGGCCCCTGTTCAGGGCAGGATTCCAGAGGCCCCTCAGCGGCAGCTCAGCCCCGAAATACAGACAGACACGCAGCCAGGACAGCCTCCTTAGTCCGCCTGGTGCCCCCCCTTTCTCTCTTCTCTCTCTCTCTCTGTCTCTCTGTCTCTCTTTCTGTGTTTCTGAGCCCAGAGCAACTCAAGTCCCGGAGACTGTTTACACTTAGCACTTCTGGCCCTTCATATTGGCTAAAAATAGCCATTTAGTTCACAGGCTGATTCAGCCAGAACGCCAGCATCTCTTTTTATAGCCGCGGCGTGACACAGCGCGGTCCGGTCTCTCCTGTTCCATGCAGCCACCCCCCCCCCCTCCGTTAAAACAATGCATCCCTCTGTCGCTGAGGAAACACATGTATTAGATTATTCCGACGGAAGGCAGGGGGTCACACTCCTGTCAGTGATTGAAATGCGATTATGTGCGCTAACGTGATTACAGCGGCCCCGGTGATTGAACGGTGAATGCCGGGCCTGTGATGTGTCCCGGCTCGCTTGTTCCACTGCCGGGATTCCTGAGGTAATGGATCATGAATGGAGGCCTCCTGATTTCGTGGAGACAGGCAGTAGACTGGGTGGTCATGGAGGAGGAGGAGCATAGCAGGAGGACCTAGGTTGGAGTCAGAGCCACCGGGTGTCCTGCCGTTCACCTCGGACCCTGTCGTTATTATGGGATGGCTACCAGAACCACTGGTCCTGGCGTTCGTCCCTTGTCGTGGCTAGCTAGACGATTGAAGGGACATTGAATCTAGTTTTGTAGGTTACTGTATTTTCAGGTAGCTGGGCTACTCGTGGAGATGTGGGAAGTAAAAAAGATGTTGGCGTTACAACAAATCGGACTGCTCTTCCAGTCAAAACAATTATATCCTGTTCTAACCAATCTGCTGTTGCTCTCTGAATGGGAGGGCGGGGCTAAACGAAAAGGGGGGCTAATAAATGAAATGCTAGTTAGCGGCGTTCAGTACTAGCATTGTAAGGCGGAGGCGTCGCTCGCCCTCTCAGTCTTTGAAGCTGTTGTTTACCTCACCTCACCCGAGCTGTGGTTTCTGATATAGCGATAGGTAATGATGCCTTGTGTGGGTGACTGTCGTCCTCTTCAGAGGGTCTCTAGTTGGAGCCGAATGGGGTGAGCAGAGAGTCTAAAGCAACGCTGTTACGCACGCACGCACACACAGCGTGTGCCCTCGAAGGGCCTGAACGTTTCAATTTTTGTTTTGTTGACTCGGCGACGTCGTATGAGCCTGTCTCAGGCGGTAGGCACACGCATACCTCATTCTGAGAGGCGTGCGTGTCAGCTGAGGTGAGGATGTTCAGATAAGTGTCACGAGCTGGCAGGCAGTATTCGACGTTCATAGGCGGAAACTCAATAGCCGAAACCACTTGTCGCCTGATTCTGATTGGTGTTCATTGTGTCTATTAAGGTGCACCAGGAGCTGTGGATGTGTATTTCATGGGCGCATTGCACATCAAGGCGTTGTTAAGTTTTGCAGAATAGCACCCGGATTTTGTTCTGATTGAGGAGATTGGGCTACAACATTTCTAAATGTTCAAAATGGCATCTTCCGAGACTGTAAAGACAGAAGGCAAAACATGGTGGAGAGGAAGTGCATCCTGGAAGCGACGGCGTCTGACTCTCCGCTCTGACCCGGCCCCAGATGACATCCTCAATTGCTTTTGTTAGCCTCTTGCTGTTGTGACTTAGCTATAGCAACATCCACCACCACCCCCCAACCACCCCCCCACCACTACCACCACCACCCACCCCATGTCCACCACCGCCTTCCCCCACTAACACCACCATCCCCCCCAACCACCCCCCACCACTACCACCACCACCCATCCCATGTCCACCACCCTCTTCCCCACCAACAACCCCCCACCCCCCACCACCACCCCCACCACTACCACCACCACCCACCCCATGTCCACCACCGCCTTCCCCCACTAACACCACCATCCCCCCCAACCACCCCCCACCACTACCACCACCACCCACCCCATGTCCACCACCCTCTTCCCCCACCAACAACCCCCCCCCCCCACCACCACCCCCCACCACTACCACCACCACCCACCCCACGTCCACCACCGTCTTCCCCACCACCAAAACCAACCCACCCCACCACCAGCACCACCCACCCCACCTCCACCACCGTCTTCCCCCACCAACACCTACACCACCACCCCCCACCACCACCACCAACCACCCACCCCACCTCCACCACCGTCTTCCCACCACCACCCACCCACCCCACCTCCACCACCGTCTTCCCCCAGCAAAACCTACACCGCCACCCCCACCCCCCAACCACCACCACTACTCACCCACACCACCTAATTTGCATGGTCAACCACCAGGCTGTTCACTCCCGCGCAAGTCCCCTCCACTTCATCTGTAGATAGATAGTAGATGGATAACCCGTCATTAAAGGTGGAGATAGAGAAGATCAGACTAATGTTCTATGTGCTGTATCTCTGCGGCACAGTATAGACGTACACTAGACAGACAAGCTCTTATCTTCTGGCTGTTGCCGGACATTACTAGCGGGGCCTATTTACATTGTTTCATTCTTTCACTTCTCCCCCCATCAGCTGTTCCTTTTCAGCCGGGCTAACTGAGTTCGTGCCTGTGCTGTTATGGGTTCATTGAGCTGGTATGCTGCAGGAATCTTTGGATCAAGGTAATTTCACACTGTTCCACATTTTCCCAGGCTGTTAGGCTCCCCTTCACCTTTGGGCCATTTGGAGGAGATCGAGAGCGAAACGTGTTGCCATCAAACACACAAAGCGGCCCGCGGGCCCCCGCTGCTGACGCCAACCTGCAGGGCAGAGAACCGGCTGGAGGGATACGGCCAATAAAATCCTGTCTGACACTCTGGTTTCCCAAAAGGATCAGATTATTGCAGCCTGATCCGAGTGTGTGACGGAGGGAATTCACGTGGGGCGTCGAAGGAAGCCGCGAGTTTTCTTTAGTTCTGTTCGCGTATATTAAAGTGTTCGCCTCATTCTATGTTTCCAGGCAGTCTGTTAGGCTTCTATTTTAGTCCTGTCAGACTGTTTCTTATCAGCATTAAATACTGCAGGTGTGTCAGGGAGAAGGAGAGAGGAAGTTCGCCTAGATGGCGTCCGGACCCTCCTGAACCACCTGTTACTAATGAATACCTCGGAGACCCCAAACTAAACCACGGCGAGTACGCCAAACGGGTGTGCGCTGCGTCTGCACGCGTGCACGTGCTTGGGGCGAGTGTGCACGTCTGCTCAGGTGCCCGCAGTGGGAATCAGAATTGAGTCTGAAACAGCCGACCCATCAAGCCTTGAAACCTATAGTGTATTTTTTTTGTGGGTCGGATACGGGAGATTGCGAACGGATATCATCTCAAACACAGCTGCCGTCATAGAGGTCTCTCTGAGACACAGAACCGCCACTTCATTCCCCCGTTCTCAATTCGGCGCATTCAAATAGTTTAACTTGGGCTTTGTCTGTTTGACATAGGAAATGTCAATAGGCTCCGTGTTGCTTTGTTCTCAACAGGGAGCGGTTGGATGAATCATACATTAAACATGATTCTTATGAACGGCTCACTTATGAACGGCTCACTTATGAACGGCTCACCCAGGAGCCAGCATATCTCTCCTGGCCATTTGCTGCAGGTTTCAACGTTGGATGTCGCTCAGCTTGAACTGTGGTTTGAGAAAATTGTTATACCTCGATAAAATGCACACACACACACATCTCTTCACACACTACATGTACGCTATATGATTGTGATTACAGTTGACGTGTAGACGGAAAGGTTATCGGTCAACGTGTGTGTGTGTTCCCGACGGATGTGTCTGAAGCACCGGCTTAACTGAACTAACTCGAGTGTTTCATAGTTCAGTACACATACTTGTAGGTGTTGATCTATAGATACGCCGAATGGGATTAATCGTCCCGGGGGATTGGCTGCCAGTCAATCCATATGTCTCTCAGTCTGTCTAGATCAAACTGACATCTGTCGGAGAGAACATGTTGAGAAAACAACATATTGAAGTCTGATGTTTGAAACCCCTCCAAAGAATTCAGACAATACGGTTGTGTGAACGTTGTGAACTGGCAAAAAAAGTTCATAAGGACACCCAACAGAGGTTCTCAACAAACAACTACACGTGGGTTTCATATTGGGCAAGTCCAAGTAGTAACTCACCCTGTGAGTCTAATTTGGTTTTGTGCAAAATGGACACTGACGTCCTTAAGTGAAACTGCGGGAGACCGCTCATTTGCTCCGAACATGCCGGCGGAAGTCTTCATGATGTTTTTAGTCCCGCTTGCCCCGACGTTCCGAGTGGCCAGGAATCAGAAGGTCCTTCTTGTGCCGAATTACACCACAAGGGACACGACCTACCTTCCCAGATTCCTGGCATTCCGTACCCGAGGCCTCTCTGGGCAACAATGCCTTTGTTCTTGTGTGGGTCGCGAAGGAAGGGAGGAAAAGCTCCGGTTTTTGCGTAGTATCAGTGAGCAGCTGTTGCGTGAGTGACAAACTCAAGGTCTGCCGATACGGACATGGGAAAACCCTGGGGAGGGAGAGGGGTGAAGACATAGCAGCTGAGCCGCTCAGCTCAGAAATGTGCTGTTGTGTTCTTCTGCCAGTGTGAGAAAGAAAAGACGACCCATACCCGGGGATCCACTAAATGAGTCTAGTCGGACCCGGGCGCCGGGCGTGTTTACTCTCGCTGCCAAACCCTGTCCCAGTTCTTCCTGTCTCGCGCCCCGAGCCTTGATGAGTTCGCGAAAGGCTGTCGTCAGGGGTTAAAGGCAGGGTCGAGCATGTGACAGAGCAGGGCAGGAGGAGGGGATGGTAAAGGTGAATGAATAGCAGACTGGTTCTTCTGTGTTGTCAGAGGGCGGGGTTTGGCCGGCTCTTCAGACATGCTTATTGTCTGTCCTGTGCAGGTAGAACCACACCGACCGTGTCTTCTCTGTGGGGAGACCAATGTGTCTTTTAACACTCTGTCAGTCCCCCTCTGACAGGTCGCCTCTTACGGTAACCAGGCTGCTTTCAGTTGTTGATTATGCTTTAACTAGTTTACTTTTACCATTTTTACAATCATCCATTGTTCCCATCATGCCGGGGGTTGACAAATATGTCTTGTTCCTTTGATGGTGCGCCGGTGTTAGAACCTAAAAGAGCCGCGAGCAGCTTTACAGAATGTCCAGGCGGTCGTGTATGTATGCCTCAAGAACGTTGAATGGAGTTTGGCTAGGAATCTACGGCCCGGGTCAATGGTTCCATAGATGCATTGTGACATCAGCAGTGGAATTGTGAGAATAAATCAAGATTCTAAGAACCAACTTCCATGAAATGGGTTTCCAACACATGTTAGTCATGAAATTGGTGGAGTATGTCACTTTCACTAACTAATAATCTGACTAGTGGGCGTGTTCTGGATTTGACAGCCGTTTTTACTGTCCTCTTTCACTCAGTGCGTGGGGGATTTAGAATTGCTTTTCAGCCTTAATCCATTGAACTATTCTAGAAGCTATCGAAGCCGGAGAGCAATTGTGAAAACATTGTGATCACCGCAAATGTATTTGTTTGGCTAAATCAAACATGGACGCATGAGTGTCTAATTGAGTGTATTATGTTTGGGGAAAAAGATTATAGTTCTGCGGAATACACAGTGTCGACTGGTTATGGCTAACTTGGCTTTCCGATTCTGTCTGTTATTGTCTAGGCAGTTTACAGACTACACTGTTTCTGTACTTTACGATTAGAGATACAGGGCTCCGTTATCACACAAGTGTATTGGCACTTTAGCAATAACACATTGAACCAGTAGAGCATGGCACGCAGCCTGCTAATACACAAGTTATTTCTCCTATGTTTTTGTTGTCCTACCGAAGACATCTGCTGTTGTTCAACCACAATAACTGCAGAGAGCACTTTGGTATGAGCTCTAAGTGTAATATAACCAAATGATATGCATGCATGAGAGTTTTTTTTAAACTAGAGGTCAATGTAAATTACAGCCTATTTTGTTGGCGGGAAGCGATTCATGACCATGTGACCCACGTGTCACCGCAGTGCATGATGGTACTTCATCAGGGTAGTAGAGCTGTCTCTTGATTGGTAGTTGTCTGGCTATGGGGACTAATGAGTTATGTCCAAACCTCAGGTTAATGCCGGAAATATAGTTGGGCATCTGGTGGATGTTGAAGTCAGGGTGCTGCAATGTCATCGGTTGCTGTTTTCTGTTGTTCAACTACGTGAACAATGTGTTTTTTTAATTAATACATGAAAATATATGTGTGTTATTTGCTTTTCAAAGTTTCTTGTGACGGAACGTTTTTGAGGTTTCAATTAGACAGTCTTAACTTTTCACACTAAACAAAAATGATGGAATAAGGGTTGGAGATATTTCTATAAACTACATTGTTGTACATCTTAATTTAAATTAATTTGTGAATCAGGTTAATGTGATTATGCTATAAAGAATTATGTGGTTTGATGTATTTATTTAATTAACAAATTCTTACAAAAAGTGTATTCACCAAAAATCAAACAGGGCTTTTAAAATTATTTTCAAGATGAAACTTAGATGAAACTTAATTAAAGAACAAATATAATATTGATACATTGATGATAAATAAATACTAGAAATGCATTCAAACCAAAAACCTACTGGTTTGCATGTGCTGTGTTCATTTCTAAATTAGTCTAAATGTATGTTTGCTCTATATTACATACTCTAATTGTAAGTGAAAAAAACGTGTAGCTTTGTTTTTCATTTATGTATCTGGTTTGAAATATGTTATTTCACATTAAAGAGATGAACTTGAGTACCACTTTGCAGCTGGTGTACTTATAGCTGCAGGTGTTTTACAATTATCTACAGAAAACCACATTTAATGTGTTTTGTCAAAACAATCTATCACCTGCAATTATATGCCATTATCTAGAAATCAACCAAGTTTAACATAACCTATTTTAGTAAGTTTGTGGAGATGCCCTATTTTTAGAAATCGTTTTTAAGACAGTTTGAAATATTAAATATATCAAACAAATACATGTAATACTTATTAATAAAATTAAGATCCAATAAACACATTATAGTTGTTTTATTTATGCATAATGTATATGTAAAAATGTACAGAGGGAGAAAACATTGTCTCAGAAATATAGGCAGTTGGAAATGTATTCATTTATTAATTTGAAATTGCAACATTTTATATGTTATGTCTTTCCAATTTAAATTGGCTATGATACTTTTTTGTATTTTGAATGTTGAAAACTGCATTTTTCTTTAGATTTGAGGTCTTTCGTGTTTCATTTTATTTATATTAGGAGACTGCGTGACAAATCCTCGCTAATGCTGTCATTTGTGGAAACTTAAAACCTTACATTCATTAAGGTACTTCCTGATGTTAGTTTGACATATTTTTTAAAACATCATAATTTCTGTTTTTATATTACTACGTGCTTATGGTATATGCAGCTTAGTCGAATCCATGATTGCATATACTTGTAGTTATTTTAAAGCCAAGATATTAGGCTATGCCTCTGAACTGAGTAACTCTAATTAAAGACAAAACAATGCAATCACAGTATAGTGTGAGCGGTTTCTATTTCTGTCAGGATGAAAGAAATAATTTCAAGGCGTGTGAAATAAACTTTTTAAAGTCTTTGTATTGGATATACTGTTAATGTCTTTCTGGCAACCCGGGAAATAACATGCGCCTCAATTCCTGTTATGTGACGTCATTTTTTCCGCGAAAATGCAGCGTGTTCATTTACAGTGGGCAAAAGTAAAGTCACCACACACACACATACACACGAGGTATTTTCAAAAGCCCACGATTGATAGTCGAATGATGTCCATTTGCTCGTTTACCGATGGTCGAGCAGTTGTTGAAGACATTATATATGCTACCTCAATGTATAGCATGGCTATAAATTAAAGGTTGTCGACACCTTTGGGATGCATTTCTTAACTCGTTATTTGATTTTGTATAACTTCAAAAGTAATGGCGTTTGTTTTTAACACATGTTTTTATTTTTCAAAACATCAGCATTTTAAGAAATGTATACACTCCGATGTGCTGTTACAGGTGCATGAGCAATTCGTGTGATGTAAAAGGCAATGACAACACGTGTGTACCTCGTTTTAAAAAGTCGCCATTATTGACGCACATAATGTACAGAGCACTTGAAATATTCATCATTGCATATTAATTAACAAATGAACCCAATTGTGACCCGTGGAGTTGTTAGTGGAGACGCGTGGTCATCGTGGCGCATTACAAGCGCATCTTTCGGGTGAGGTTTGCATTGAAACCTGCGTTGGACATTAGTGTGCGCTAGTTTGCTTATTGTCAGTCCCCTTTCTTTGCACCTGCGTAGAAGTCACTTATCTACATTTGTGATTGTGACGCAGTTGAGTTTGCACGAATTATCATTTTGATTGCTTGTATATTTTTTCTGAGGTAATTAATTAATTACTCACTACTAGGCTTAAGTGATTCGTTGAACATATGCGTCATGAATCCGAGAAAATGTTGGGGAAATCCCTTTAAACAGCATAAAGTACTCTACCTGCAGGGTGCATTTAGGTTCATGGTCTGTCATTGTGTTTGATGTAAACATATATTTCTTACATCCAAGCTGCCCAATGCCCCATGCATGTCTTTTTGTTTTTGAGAAATAACAACAGCACAATAGCATATCCTTATACCTATTAAGAAACAACCTATGTCGGAAGATTATAAGCAATATTTCTTTAATGTTTGCATACTACACACATTTTAATCTTTATTGTAGCATGTTTTTTTTACTTTTAAGAGTCAGAACAGTTTTATACTTTAATGTTCAATGCTGCCTATGTGTTTGTAATGTGTTACTTTCCCATGTCTTGATTGCTCGATTGTTGGATTTAATGTAACGTTTTCCGACTGTGTCAGGGACCAATAACACCTGCTAAACGTGTGAATTGATAAATGGTTATTTAAGGGATTTGAACCGCGCTCGTCCTGCGGAGGAAGGCTATAGCCGGTGCAAAGTCTGCCCAGTAACAATCGGGAAGCCTCGGCCGCGCGCAGAAGCCCTATTGGCCAGACGAATGTGTGGGCGGAAACAATCTGGAGAGAAAGAATATTTAAAGAGACATTACCTATCTCTCGCCCAAGTAGAAGTACCAGCGTTGTGCCATTCAGACAAGTAAAAACTCCTACTCGAATGGAATTTAACAACTCCCCCCAGTGCTTTTGAAAAACAATCGATGCAGTATTGTTGGTTCCAGGTTGACGCATCTTTGATAGACGTTTATAGAGACGACACTCTTTTTTTGGGGTGGGGGGGGTAATAGGCCTATGTCAACTAGTCACCCTCCAAGATTGCAATACATAGTGTGCAGATCTTGATCTATGCAATATTGTTTCTCATTATTCGACTCAGTCTTTTTGTACAAATTAGTGAAAGGATCACAACCAATAGGCTACTGATTGAATCTTTTCTAGGCTATGTTATTACATACTGGTGTCAAATACAGAGCATGGGCTGTCTTCGCGGTAACAAGCGTTTGTCGCAACAACTTCATTGCATCAATGCATCTTCATTGCATTTCCTAGAGAGTTATCTCAACCAACCGCAGTATTGTGCAGCAAAGAAATATATGTTTGCGTGTGTATGTTTTGTGTGTGTCTGGGTGTCTGTGTGTCTGCGTGTGCGTGTGCTTGTGCGTGTGTGTGTGGGGGAGAGGGAGGGACGATTAGAAGTTTATTAGAAGAAATAACAACCGAATCAATATGCACACTGTGAATACAGAGATATAAGATTAGCCCAACAACTGCAAACAGCTATTGCTTCATGAGTAACATATAGGCAACAGCCCCTGTAGCTATATAATAATAAACACTCCCGTGACGATTGTGAATTAAACTAAAAAGTATACATGACAAAAAATATGAGGCAACTATAGTCATTATCTTGTCATGTTCGCAGATATTGGTTTTTGATTGTTGTCATATAGCTTTATATCATGATACAATTAGATTAATGTGAGGTATAGAGTTTTCATGCATAGATGTGTGTAGCCTATAGAAAGTTTGAACAAATGTTTCATGTTTGCCTGTTGGTCTATGGGCAGCCCACATAATGAGATGTGCTTGCGTCACAAGCTGCAAGAAAGTAGAAAGCAAGCTCTAGTGGAGAGGATAAAGTTCACGAGGAGAGGCAGGACTACTCTCTGGGAGCCCTGCAGTTTCACTTTTATGCCTCCAAATTACTTTCCTTCCAGTTTCTCTTCATCTAGCAATATTGTTAAAGTGGTCTCTTTTTGTTAGATAAATCAACCCGACTTTCGAAACCCTGAAACAATCATGGAGCTGCTTTGCCTTGAAGGGGACACAGTCATAAGAGCTCGCCCTGATCCGAATCTGCTGTGCAATGACAGGGTATTGCAGAGCCTGCTAAACATTGAAGAACGATTTATTCCGCAGTGTTCTTATTTCAAGTGCGTCCAAAAAGATATCCAGCCGTTTATGAGGAGGATGGTTGCGACTTGGATGCTGGAGGTTTGTACGGACGCACTCGGTGAACTCTTTTCCATGCTCGGGATTTATGTTGAAACTCCAGTCTCGGTCTGTCATTTTGTCCGGATTAAAAGGTTTGACAAATAGAAGGGTCACATATCACGTCGCAGATTATTGACCATCCTAATATAATCAGCATCTCATACCTATATCATAATGTATTGTATTGTATTGTAGCCACTTGAACCAAGACACCCATGATATGTGTTTGACACACAGGCAGGTGTTTACAACGGTGTATCACCAGATAAAGCATTTCTATGTCGGATTGGAAAAGTGCCCTGGATTATTTTGTTATTTTTTTAGATTGCCTAAATATTTCCATGCACACGTATGCAGTTCAATGCTTTCCCCCACGCCATGTTGTTTTTCAGGAACTGATGTTCTATTGCCCACGGTTTTACAGTATAATAAACGCAATAACAACAGTTGAAACGTGTCGGAAATTAAAGATCAGCGTCTGAACTAGATGGTCATGATAGAAATTAGTTTGAAATGTGTAGCGAGCATTTTCTATTTATTTTTCAAATATCAGATCGCGGAAGGGGCGCGGGCCAGAGTCTATTGAAATCCGTGAACCAGGAATTAAGTTCGATTTTTTACACTTTGTTTGACACAATCTGTTGGAAATGTTCAGAAATGAAATCAGACAGTCTGAGCTTTATTTTCATATATAAGTTGCCCGACTACGAGTCGTCAGCGATTTTATATTAATTTGTGGACAAATATTTTTACTCGGGAGTGACGCACTCAAGAGCGACCACATGTTACTTGGTTTTATATTTGACAATTATTAGGCATTTTCAACCAACCTGTGTATTTATCAATTGTCGGTTCTGATATGAAAGACGTCGGTGGTCATTGTCATGTAAAAAGTACAGGCGTAGACAATTTATTTATATTTTTAAATATTTTATGAAAATATGACGAAGGAAAAAAAGAGTTTCCGTAATGTGCTGCATGGGTGTTTTTTGGCTGGAGTGATTGTGACAAGAATTCATTTCTCACTGAATGAACTGAGGGAATGCGAATCTATTGACAGGCTGTGCAGAAGACAATTTTTCAGACATAAAAAATAGGAATAAAAGTATATAGGCCTATATTTATAATGTATTGCTGATGTCGCAACACGCGGCTCGGCTCAACTATTGGCCAGAACCCAAAGGGTTTCAAGGAATTGATCAAGCATATCTGACTATTACGCTGCATTATTTGCTTAATTTCGTTATCATTGTTATGTTTTCTACATGTTTTAATTGACTTAGTGTCATCCCTTTGATATGCTGGAATTTGATGATGCCAAACTCTGCACATGTCACAAGTTGCCTTTCTCTCTAGGTTTGTGAAGAACAGAAGTGCGAGGAAGAGGTTTTCCCCTTGGCTATGAACTACCTGGACAGATTTTTAGCCGTTTTTCCAACCAAAAAGTGTCACCTGCAACTTCTCGGAGCAGTCTGCATGTTCCTTGCATCCAAATTGAAAGAAACTCGCCCATTAACTGCAGAGAAACTGTGCATTTACACAGATAACTCCATCAGACCACAGGAGCTGCTGGTAAGCAACAGTTAGTTTCTGATAACATTATGATTCGTTTAACTCAAGATTGTTTAGCCTTGTCAACGACTATGGCTATAATTGTCATTGTAATGAATGTCAATTGTATGTCATCTGTCTACATTATAAATCATAGGGATTTATTTGAGTTATTTTGTCCATGTCGGTCCTATTTGCATGCGAATCTAATTCATGGAGGCTATTAGCCAAACAAGACCCCACTTTATCAATTCAGATAATGTTGTGCCCCGCAGCTTTCGGAACAACCCTACATTTTATGTCCTATTATAATCCCACAGCCATACTGGATTGTATACCAGGTATGGTCTTCATCGCCATCTAGTGGCAAATATTTGCAGTGGAAATAAGTCAGCCATTGAACTGATCCGACGAATGAGAGGCTGTATTCTACATGGAGGAAGTCTTCTGTAGACGGTCCTTGCAAAAACATACATCTTTGCCCAATGTTCGACATAGATGTCCCGATGTTGTACACTGTTAATGTTTTGTGTAAGCATGCAGGCATTTATTTTAAATCTGCTAGATTAGGCAAAATACAGTTCTAGAATATCTATGCTTAGTTCATTAATATGGTTGGTATTACCATGACATTCAGCAAAGGTATTGTACATTAATCAGAGGACATAACTGATGTCGGACCCCTCAGAGAGGCGGTCGTGGTAGTGGTGGACCGGGTGGGCCTGCTAGATAGTTCGCCCTCAGACGGCCGAGGTGAACAACAGCCAACTTCTCAGAGAAAAGCATTTCCTTTGCGACGCTACGTAAACATGCTATAGTAAACCACAGTAAATCCCACTGAGTTGTGAAAAAAGCTCCATATGATTGAGCTGTGGAGGCTGTGAGCCTTGGGCCTGTGTACCCAGATGATTGCTGCTGACCCCCTGGGTGTGTTACTCAGTGTGTACGGGCCATAGAGGTCAACCAGTCTCTTCCGGATAACAGTTCCTGGACCAGTTAGATGATCAGGTGAGATGAAGTCAGCTACTAACTGTCGCTGTATTTAATGCTGACTGAAGCAGGACCGACACCAGTTGAAAAAACTCTTTTAGCTGAAATCAAGCTTGGGGCTGGCCGGTTTGGGCTGGAATTGGCAGGGTGGGGCTGGAATGGGTTTGGCTGGGCTGAAATGGGCGGGGCTGGGCGAGGCTGGAATCGGTTGGGCTGGGCCGGGCTGGGCTGGGCTTGGTGGGATTGCCCTGGGCGGGGCTCGGTGGGGTTGCCCTGGGCGGGGCTGTGCTAGAATGGGCGGGGCGGGGCTGGGTGGAGCAGGCTAGGGCTGGGTCTGGGTTGGAGGTGTACGTTGTCGTTGCAATGGTTTTTTTCTGAAGCTTTTCTCTGTGTGTGCTGAGGCCGCTCTATAAGGCAGTGTTTTGGCTGACGAATAGATACAGGAAACTGGATCAGCTGCTCGGCCCATGTGATGCGTTTTTTTGTCCCCATCTTTGGTAACAACTTCTTGTAAAAGAAACCACAGTGCCACCCAGAAGGTGTGACCGGAGGCACTAGCGGAAGCGGGTGTCTGTATGGAGGGTGTGTTGCAAAGTTTTGCCAGAGTTCTTTCGCACTGTTTCTGTTTTTTTTGTATGTTTGTCTGTTTTATCACAGCAGAAAAATCGGTCTCTAATGATAGACGGGTAGTTCATTGAATGCAGACAAGACTTGGGTCACAGACAGGGCCATGTATCTGTACAATTCTTATTTGATTCTTGAAATTCCAACCGCAGTGTATTTCTTAGCGAAATTGGCGTGGTGTGGTTACGAAGTGACTCAGTCTGGCTTAGTCATTTTGAACAGCTTTTTGTAAGTTGATATGGAAACACCCTGTCAAACTGATAAGGGGATGTCATAGGGATGTTTCAAGTGGCTATAAAGTCCTGCTTGGATTTCTCTGGGATTTCTCTTGATTGATCAGTCCAGAGTTACCACGTCACAGAGTTCAGTTAATGGCTGCCACATTGGCCCGGCGTCATCTCATGACTATAAGAACCATGTCGATCTCTAAACGGGGAAATCACTAGCATCCCATGTCCCAGTCACATGGACTGTCCCAAACCACACAATTCCTCCCAAATTAGTCACCGGCTCCTTTCTTTACACACCCGCCATTCAATTAGAAACAACATCTCACTTCCTGAGAATAATAAATCCACGTTAAGTTGAAAGTATTGTGTAGGATCTTGGCAATCAAGCCTCTTTATCTATTCACGCTGAGTCAGCGGATTTGTGCATATGTTTTGGTGTCTGCTGGTAGCTTAGCGTAATTTTTTTCGTTAAATGTTAAAGCAATTGCTAACTAGCATTAGCGCAATGAATAGACATATGCGACGTGTTTGTGTAGACTGCTAATTGTTAGTTTAACTCAGTCAGCTAGCTGTTAGCATTTAGCTTCATTAACCAAATCCAGAATCCTTGTTAAACTAGGCATACATGCAATTGACTACTTGAGCTACTGTTCTTGGTTTGACCGACTTAGCATACACTGGTAAATACGTCATGTAGTTGTGCTAGCTGCAAAATAATTATATTTGAAGACTCTGATTTTATGCGGTCTATGACAAACATTTGCTATACAGCTGTTGTCTGTGTGCCAGATGAGCATTGTGACTGTTATCTGTTTGCCGTTTGTTCTACGTATTTGCATACAGATCCCGGATGTTACGGGGTGCAATGAATTGCTTGTTGCTCGAAGTAGAAAAAGAGGCCTTAAATGGAGTTAGGAATCAAACAGCTCATCAAACAGCTAGTTAAGATTTTTGCTGTGTTTTGATATTTATTTGTTAGTGCAGCGTGGAAGCCATGTGATTTTCTCTGCATAGATCATTGACCAGTGATAGAGAAACTCAATATCAACTTGTTGGCTGGAAAAAATTTGCAAAAGATAGTCCCCATCTACCTATACTCTCACCCTACCACCGCTAATCATACCCGAGACATTTTATTTAGCCCCCCTGACCATACAACATCTGACCAACAACCCATCTGACCCTACAACATCTGACTATACAACATCTGACCATACAACATCTGACCATACAACATCTGACCATACAACATCTGACCATACAACATCTGACCCTACAACATCTGACCATACAACATCTGACCCTACAACATCTGACTATACAACATCTGACCATACAACATCTGACCATACAACATCTGACCCTACAACATCTGACCATACAACATCTGACCCTACAACATCTGACTATACAACATCTGACCATACAACATCTGACCATACAACATCTGACCCTACAACCTATCTGACCATCCAATCCATCTGACCCTACAACCCATCTGACCCTACAACCCATCTGACCCTACAACCCATCTGACCCTACAACCCATCTGACCCTACAACCCATCTGACCCTACAACCTATGTGACCCTACAACCCATCTGACCCTACAACCCATCTGACCCTACAACCCATCTGACCCTACAACCTATGTGACCCTACAACCCATCTGACCCTACAACCCATCTGACCCTACAACCCATTTGACCCTACAACCCATTTGACCCTACAACCCATCTGACCCTACAACCCATCTGACCCTACAACCCATCTGACCCTAAAACCCATCTGACCCTACAACCCATCTGACCCTACAACCCATCTGACCCTACAACCCATCTGACCCTACAACCTATGTGACCCTACAACCCTTCTGACCCTACAACCTATGTGACCCTACAACCCATCTGACCCTACAACCCATCTGACCCTACAACCCATCTGACCCTACAACCCATCTGACCCTACAACCCATCTGACCCTACAACCCATCTGACCCTACAACCCATCTGACCCTACAACCCATCTGACCCTACAACCCATCTGACCCTACAACCCATCTGACCCTACAACCTATGTGACCCTACAACCCATCTGACCCTACAACCCATCTGACCCTACAACCCATCTGACCCTACAACCCATCTGACCCTACAACCCATCTGACCCTACAACCCATCTGATCTGACCCTACAACCCATCTGACCCTACAACCTATGTGACCCTACAACCCATCTGACCCTACAACCCATCTGACCCTACAACCCATCTGACCCTACAACCTATGTGACCCTACAACCCATCTGACCCTACAACCCATCTGACCCTACAACCCATCTGACCCTATGTGACCCTACAACCCATCTGACCCTACAACCCATCTGACCCTACAACCCATCTGACCCTACAACCCATCTGACCCTACAACCTATGTGACCCTACAACCCATCTGACCCTACAACCCATCTGACCCTACAACCCATCTGACCCTACAACCCATCTGACCCCTACAACCCATCTGACCCTACAACCCATTTGACCCTACAACCCTGATCTGACCCTACAACCCATCTGACCCTACAACCCATCTGACCCTACAACCTGACCCTACAACCCATCTGACCCTACAACCCATCTGACCCTACAACCCATCTGACCCTACAACCCATCTGACCCTACAACCCATCTGACCCTACAACCCATCTGACCCTACAACCCATCTGACCCTACAACCCATCTGACCCTACAACCCATCTGACCCTACAACCCATCTGACCCTACAACCCATCTGACCCTACAACCCATCTGACCCTACAATCTGACCCTACAACCCATCTGACCCTACAACCCATCTGACCCTACAACCCATCTGACCCTACAACCCATCTGAACAACCCATCTGACCCTACAACCCATCTGACCCTACAACCCATCTGACCATCTGACCCTACAACCCCTACAACCCATCTGACCCTACAACCAACCCATCTGACCCTACAACCCATCTGACCCTACAACCCATCTGACCCTACAACCCATCTGACCCTACAACCCATCTGACCCTACAACCCATCTGACCCTACAACCCATCTGACCCTACAACCCATCTGACCCTACAACCCATCTGACCCTACAACCTATGTGACCCTACAACCCATCTGACCCTACAACCCATCTGACCCTACAACCCATCTGACCCTACAACCCATCTGACCCTACAATCCATCTGACCCTACAACCCATCTGACCCTACAACCCATCTGACCCTACAACCCATCTGACCCTACAACCCATCTGACCCTACAACCCATCTGACCCTACAACCTCTGACCTTGACAGCTCTTGACAACTATGGCCTCCATCCTTCCACCTAGACCTAACCGTACCATACCTTACCCTACCTTTGACCCGTTTCTCTCCCCCCCTCTGTTTCAGGACTGGGAACTGGTGGTTCTGGGGAAGTTGAAGTGGAACCTGGCCGCTGTCACGCCGAACGATTTCATTGAACACATCGTGAGGAAGCTTCCGCTGCCTGAGGAGAAGCTGGTGCTGATACGCAAACATGTGCAGACGTTCATCGCCCTCTGTGCCACAGGTAACGCAGGAAATGATGTCGCCTCCTGGGCTGTTGCTACTGGAGGGACAAATGGGACTTTTGATGAGACAACATTTAGAACAATAAGAGACGAGCCAATTGGGACGTGGGTTTTTATCTGATGTCAGTTCTGACGTGCATTTTTTTACTTTTGTTAAGTTAAAGCTAACGGATATCAATTAGGTGCCATTGTCTTGTGCCACCGTAGTCAAGGATGTTGCAAAATATCCTTCTGTCCTGTCTTACACAAAATCTGTCCAGGGGGTTTGTGGACTCGTCCTCCTGGATCATCCCGTCTTGTAACATATCTGACATGTACATAACCTCCATGTGAAGATGTGCATCAAGAAGAAGTCCATCAGGTGGTCTGTGTGCTGAACACAAGTTCATCAGGTGGTCTGGATGCTGACCACAAGTTCATCAGGTGGTCTGTGTGCTGACCACTAGTCCATCAGGTGGTCTGTGTGCTGACCACAAGTCCATTAGGTGGTCTGTGTGCTGACCACAAGTTCATCAGGTGGTCTGTGTGCTGACCACAAGTCCATCAGGTGGTCTGTGTGCTGACCACAAGTCCATCAGGTTGTCTGGATGCTGACCACAAGTCCATCAGGTGGTCTGTGTGCTGACCACAAGTTCATCAGGTGGTCTGTGTGCTGACCACAAGTCCATCAGGTGGTCTGTGTGCTGACCACAAGTCCATCAGGTGGTCTGTGTGCTGACCACAAGTCCATCAGGTGGTCTGTGTGCTGACCACAAGTCCATCAGGTGGTCTGTGTGCTGACTGGGTTGCGCTCAACAGAGAATAAAGTGACACATTATTTTTGTGTTTAAGGGCCCCTCTCGGGCTCCCATGCTCTCCTGTCCGGGCCTGATTAGGGTGGTCTTGATTAGGGTCGTCTTGATTAGGGTGGTCTTGATTAGGGTGGGGTCTGGGCATTGTCCCTTCCGCGGTTCAGATTGGAATGTCCCTTCAAGTTCAAACACCGAGTCGTGGGAGTGAGGGGACACTGTAAATATGACCTGAAAACTAGCAGAGGGGAGGGTGAGAGAGACTAGGAGTGTATTGTCCCTGGCAGACTGGTAAGGCATGTTTTCATATCTCCCTGCATCTCCCTCTTTTCTCACGCCTCCCTACTGCTCCAGAGCACGCTGACATTCCCATGTTTAGAGGGGATTTGTGGTGCCGGTTCTCCCAGTGAGTATGGCAGGGAATTGGATCCAGAAGCGCAGTGAGGCACCTGTTTCGCTCCCAGGGCCTCAAAGCTCCCCCTCAGGGCCCTACCTTTGGCCCCACAGGAATGCTCGGTACCCTCCCTAATGGGTTTGATCCGTGTCGGGTTGGGGGAGTGACTGGGTTGATGGGTTGACGCTTGGGAACTCGGGAACTCTGGTGGCAGGTCTCGAAACATGCCTTTTTTTATGTGGAATCCCGTTGTAATGTTGCCGTGTGTGTGTTGTATGAGACAGACCACATCTATGGCCCGTATGGAAACTGGCCCAAATCCCATTGACGATACGGCGTCTTTCTCCGTACACTCTCACTCACTCTTCCTCGCCTCCGGAGTCTCCGTCCTCCTCCCTTTTTTTCTCACTAGCTCTCCAATTTTTCGAATTTACTCATCTGTGCCAATCCGATGGAGATAAACGTAAGAAACGACCGCGAGAGGTCGGACTTAATCCCAGACCAACGATGTGCAAGAGGCTCCCTGTGCACTTTGTCCTAAATTGCTTCAAGGAGGCGATGGATCTTGTGGAAGAGCTTTTGCAAAAGGGAGCCTTGCTGTGGATAAATGGGACGAGCGGCCATTTTGTCTGTATCAACTCCGCTGACCTCACATTCTTTCCCAGGCAAAGAGCGAGTTGAACAATTTCATCGATGAGAATTAAAAACGCGCAACCCTTCCAATAAATCAATTCAGCTGTGTGGTGAGAATGGCCCTGTCAGAATCACTCTCCAAACATGCCGAAAAGGTAAAGCTGGAGGGGTTTTCGACGGCTCTACTTTACGTTTGCAAGGCAGTCGACGACGAACCCCGGGGCCTCTGGACTACAAGGATAGAAGAGATTCCCACCTCCACTCCCTTTCCTTTGGGAACCTTGCCTAAACCAAGCCTTCTGTTTTTCACGGGAATGAGAGAAAGAGGATGGAGAGGCGATAAGACAAACAAGTACCTTATTTTAAGAGTTCCTCCTCTTCAGATGGAAGAGTTCCGTTCGGGGCCCTCCGGTGGGGATCTGGTGAGGTGGTGGGGCGGGGCGGGCCGCGGCGTCGCGGGCCGGTCCTGTATTAATTAATAACGCGGGAGGGCCCATTCAGTGCTATGCTAATGCTACGGGGCTCGGCTGGAGCCGGGAAGAAAGCAGACAAAGACCCGGCCCTACATTTGATATGCAGAGGCATGTGAGGGTCAGCACAGCAGGGGCTCTTGATAGGAAACCCCCCCGGACGGACAGGCCTCACGATGATCCGGGGGGGGAAACACACTCATTAAGGGAGATTAGGGCCTCCGTCCCCGACTGAGACACCAGGCACTCCTGGTCCCTCTTGTTTGCCTCCTTCGCCCCCCGGTTCCTTGTCACATTATTTTTCTAAACAGGTAAAGAAGTCGGGGGCGGGGGGGGCGGGGGCTTGGGAATGAGACTGATTGGACTAAAGCTGTGTGATGTAAATCAGCTCTGTCCATCTAGTAGAATCGAGAATTTCCCAGAATGCCTGTTGGGTGAAATGGGTGCCTGTTGTTAGGAGTGACTCAGGCTTCACTGCGATACGTGGCCGTCTTTAATCTCACACACGGTGTTTGTTTGACTCCACATCGTGCACCTCCTATAACTGGCGTCTCACCAATCAGTGGCATCTGTCCGTGACGCTGATGGAAGACCGTCCACACTATGAACCTCACCTACATGGGTTAGAAAAATGGCCGCTGTGAAATCGGGTGTTACTTCAATCTGGTCGCACCGGGATCCACCGGCGGATCAACAGGAAGCGAGGAGATGTGGGAATTGTAACTGATGTCCAAATGGAAGCTGACGATTCGTGTTCTTTCAGTTCAGATGGTCGGGCGCTGCGGTTGCTCAAGTCTCTGGGTCGCGGTGGCGCAACAGAGTGAAGCAAGTTGTTACAGGATCCAACCGTCGAGGAGGATTCCTGTTTTTGTTCTGGCAAATCACTGTCCCTTTGAGGCTGTGCCACGGTGACTCAAAGCCATTTCTCCTTTCAGGGTTGTTGTCTTCCGTTTACATCGACGTGTTATTATGGAAGAGGCCGAGTTATGAAACCTGCCAAGATAAGAATGTCCGATTGTTATTTCCTTAAAAAGGAACTGTTTCTCTTTCTGTGCGGCAGCAGCGAGAAATAACGCCAATAAAAGCAACGGGGAACCCAGTCCTAGAGCTTCTAACGCCGCCTCTCTGACCTACGCTGGCGTTACGTTCTGGTTTAACGTCGGTAAACGTTGTTTCGACTGCCTGGTTTACTCCGTTTGAGAAACAGCATTAGGCCAAAATCGTGTTAGTCTCTGACCTTAGCTAATCAACAGGGCCCAGGGCCCCGAAATGGAACGAAACAAATTCAATAAGCTTTACATCTGTATAAGGACATAGGCGCTTGACTTATTGCACTGGAGTGAGAAAAAAACACAGATTTTTGGCTCTTTCTCAATTTTCCGGCTTTAATTAATTTACAAGTAAAATGTGTGTACAGTGCATCTCACCCACCCAGGAGTTGGCCGTGACGAGGGTGGCAGGCCGTCAGACAGGCAGGCAGGCAGGCAGGCAGGCAGGCTGGAGCAGAGATGAGGCCCAGGGATGGAGGCTGTGGTGGTGGTGGGGGGGGACGAGGCTGGAGGAGAATGCACCATTGAAGGGGATGAGGCCAGCAGGCCGCCGCTCACAGGGGAGCTTTCCATCGCAGGCCTCCTCACTCAGCTGTATACAATGTTTATCCTCCACATGAATATCAATGAGGCCAGCCTGTGAGGCAGCCATTCGCCTCGTCCACACACACACACACACACACACACCCACCGTCAACACACACACACCCACACCCCGTCCACACACACACCGTCAACACACACACCCGACACACACACCCACACCCCGTCCGCACACACACCGTCAACTCACACACACACCCGACACACACACAAACCCCCTCCATGCACACACCCCCCGTCAACACACACACACACCCGACACACACACCCACACCCCGTCCACACACCGTCAACTCACACACACGACACACACACCCACACCCCGTCCACACCCGACACACACACAAACCCCCTCCATGCACACACCCCCCGTCAACACACACACACACACCCGACACTCACACACCCGACACACACACGCCGCGTCCATGCACACACACTCCGTCCACACACACCACACACACACCCCGTCCACACACACACCACATCCACACACACACCCCGTCCACACACACACCACATCCACACCCACAGCCCGTCCACACACAACACATCCACACACACACACACCCAGTCCACTACGCCCCCGACACACAGCACCCACTGGCCCACCGTCCCCAGAGTGGCAGCCTCCAATGACAGCACGTGTATGCCTGTTGTTTGGCCACATACCCGTCTTGACCTATGGGACAAAAATCAGCTTGCTGCCCAGAAATCCCCTCAGACGCCTTGCTGTTTGTGTGTGAGTGTCTGTGTGTGTGTTTGGACTCCAAAGTATACATTAAAATCTGACTTGATTTGACTCTTTCTAACTCACATAACATTGAACCAGAACGCTGTGCCGTTGAAGTGGTGATGTAATCACCCGGGGCGTGGATGGGTTTGGGGTGTTGGTGGGTTTCGGATGTGGGCACGGGTGTCCTTTTGGGCATGGGCGTGGGTTGGGGATTCGGGTGTAAGCAACCCCTCCCAGCCCGTGGTCTTCCCGGACTCCTGGCCTGTTTACAAGCTGTCTTATTTCCATTATGAATAACAGCGAGGGGATCTAACAAGGCTATTGGTCTCTGAGACGCACGCCTGCGACCACACGTGGAAAAAGGACCTACAGCAGTGAGCATTGGCAAGGGGACTGTGGCTCTTTATTCCACTCTTTCCAGGCACTATGGGGCTTTTTTCTTAAAGCACACGGTTCACTCAGGAGCTGGAAGAAAAGGGGCCGGATCGGGGAGGGCGACTGGGCCCTGGGGGGTTGGGTGGGGGGGGCAGGGTTTGCTTTTCAGCTCCTTTACAAGCCAAGTGAACTCTCATTACCCATGGCCCTGGTCATTAGAGCCAGCACGGAAGGGGATTATTTATGACCGCCAGATTAGCCAATCGGATGGTCTCTGGGGGGCGTGTCTGTATGGGCCCCTTTTGTGTCACTTCTGAACTGAATGGAACTATTCACGTGTTAATAATTTAACTGCGTTGCCTAGGAGACCTCACCTGTTGTGTGTGGCGGTCACCTCTGCAGGTGCGGTCTGGTTCTGGAGAATGTTTTCCTAGTTTTACTCCCGTGTCCTCTGAACAGAGACATGTTTTACTTCTGTGTCCTCTGAACAGAGACATGTTTTACTCCCGTGTCCTCTGAACAGAGACATGTTTTACTCTCGTGTCCTCTGAACAGAGACATGTTTTACTTCTGTGTCCTCTGAACAGAGACATGTTTTACTCTCGTGTCCTCTGAACAGAGACATGTTTTACTTCTGTGTCCTCTGAACAGAGACATGTTTTACTCTCGTGTCCTCTGAACAGAGACATGTTTTACTCCCGTGTCCTCTGAACAGAGACATGTTTTACTCTCGTGTCCTCTGAACAGAGACATGTTTTACTCTCGTGTCCTCTGAACAGAGACATGTTTTACTTCTGTGTCCTCTGAACAGAGACATGTTTTACTTCTGTGTCCTCTGAACAGAGACATGTTTTACTCCCGTGTCCTCTGAACAGAGACATGTTTTACTCTCGTGTCCTCTGAACAGAGACATGTTTTACTTCTGTGTCCTCTGAACAGAGACATGTTTTACTCTCGTGTCCTCTGAACAGAGACATGTTTTACTTCTGTGTCCTCTGAACAGAGACATGTTTTACTCCCGTGTCCTCTGAACAGAGACATGTTTTACTCTCGTGTCCTCTGAACAGAGACATGTTTTACTCTCGTGTCCTCTGAACAGAGACATGTTTTACTTCTGTGTCCTCTGAACAGAGACATGTTTTACTCTCGTGTCCTCTGAACAGAGACATGTTTTACTCTCGTGTCCTCTAAACAGAGACATGTTTTACTCTCGTGTCCTCAAAACAGAGACATGTTTTACTCTCGTGTCCTCTAAACAGAGACATGTTTTACTCTCGTGTCCTCTGAACAGAGACATGTTTTACTCTCGTGTCCTCTAAACAGAGACATGTTTTACTCCCGTGTCCTCTGAACAGAGACACGTGTCCTCAAAGGGCAGCCATGTCATCATGACTTATGGTGTTTTGTGTTTTCTTCCAACAGATTTCAACTTTGCCATGTATCCCCCATCCATGATTGCCACGGGCAGCGTGCGAGCAGCCATTTGTGGCCTCCAGTTAGACTCGGATGACCAGTCACAGTGTGGGGACAGTCTCACAGACCTACTGGCCAAAATCACCAACACAGAAGTGGTGAGTGGATGCTTTCTCTCTCCCAAGTGCCGCATAAGAAGAATCTGCTTATTTTCTTACCTTCAGTGGGCCACAGGTAAGAGTTAACCACCAGTATAAAATGGCCAGAAGACATCGCCAGTTAAGGTTGTAATGTTTAAAAGTGCCAGACATACTCAGAATGTTTGCCCTCTGCTGGTGATTTGCCGCCGTGTGCAAGAAGGCCTCTGATATTCTAGGTTTCCTTGCAGACTATTCCAATGATGCCAAAATGTCATATATGTTTTGTGTTGACTTTTAGCAGAAGCTTATAGTTTTGTGAAAAATCATCCCAAAATTTGTATTTTACTGTCCTGGGGTTTATGTTTTTTATTGAGCTGGGTATGTATAGATTAGGATGTGCACTGGCTGAAAAGTGTGTCAAGTGGGAGTTATTCCGGGGTGTGTGTGTGTGTGTGTGCGTGTGTGCGTGCGTGCGTGCGTGCGTGTGTGCGTGCGTGCGTGAGTGAGAGATCCTCTTAGTACATCTGCTTTGGACAGTTCAGTTGAAATATGTGAGTCACCACTAAAAGAAAGACTTTCATCTTTTCAGCCAATCAGAGTCTCCTTCTAAACCAGCCTATAATGAAATACCTCCACCGCTGATTGCGATTGATAGCACTTGACTGGATCTGTCAATCTAAACATAGCTCCGTGTCGGTTCCCAGCCTTCCCATAGTTCCCTAGTGCCCCGTGGCAACATTCCACCTAATTCATCCCAAAAGTTCACATGCCACGTCTGTGAAAAGCTGCTATGCAAAGGTAATGAAATGTCATCTTGTGATTTCCCCTTCAGTCCAAGTTAGTTTCCCACACAGCCCAGGAAGAACCATAGATCCTTGGAACTCCCTGACAAAATTGAGCAGTTAATCTAGGCATAATTTGGTACTGGTGGTGTAGAGTGGCTCTGGAGGTAGAGCAGCTCTGTGTGGCTCTGGAGGTAGAGCAGCTCTGTGGCTCTGGAGGTAGAGCAGCTCTGTGTGGCTCTGGAGGTTGAGCAGCTCTGTGTGGCTCTGGAAGTAGAGCAGCTCTGTGTGGCTCTGGAGGTTGAGCAGCTCTGTGTGGCTCTGGAGGTTGAGCAGCTCTGTGTGGCTCTGGAGGTTGAGCAGCTCTGTGTGGCTCCTTGTTGACCTGGAGGTAGAGCGTGTGGAGGTGGTGAGGTATACTCAGCGCCGTCCAAACACAGGCAGGCAAACTGGCCTCAGCTGGATACTGTGCCTGGCTTATGTCATGAGGCGAGGAGGGGGAGCTAGATGTGGGTGGGAGGTGCTGCAGCAAGGGGTTAGTTCTGGGGGGGGGGTATGGTGGGAGGGCAGGTGGACGAGAGGGTGGCACCAATGCTGAAACTGATAACATTCCCTGAAGTCCGGCGTTAACCTCCAATCTGTCAGTAGTATCTAAACGTTACTTGGTGTCAGTTGCGTTTGTCCTCCAGTCAGAGTGGATGACCAGAGGTTTGCCTGTCCTGACTGGAGCCGCGGACCTGTAAGTCCGGTCCAGTTTCTTGTGACCGGGGCACGGGTTACTTCCTGCCTCCGGCTCTCTCCTGCCAGACGGACCAGGAGACCGACTCCAAGCTTCGCAAGTCCTGTCCTGCTGTGGAAGGGGAGAGGCATGGGAGGAGGGGGAGGGGCACCGGGGGAGAACAACCAGCATCCCGCCTCACTAGCAACGGTCACCTCGTTGGTTTCTTAAGCCCCATAATGCATTTCTGCTGCAGACGCTGCCTCCCAAGTCCTGCTCCGCAGCAGAGGGAAACAAATAGCCGTCTGAGCAGCACAGGCCCTGTGTGTGTGGGGGCCCTGGGGTGTGTGGGGGCCCAGGGGTGTGTGGGGGCCTCTGGATGTGTGGGGGCCCTGGGGTGTGTGGGGGCTCTGGGGTGTGTGGGGGCCCAGGGCTGTGTGGGGGCCCAGGGGTATGTGGGGGCCCAGGGGTATGTGAGGGCTCTGGGGTGTGTTGGGGCCCCTGGGTGTGTGGGGGCCCAGGGGTGTGTGGGGGCCCAGGGGTGTGTGGGGGCCCCTGGGTGTGTGGGGGCCCCTGGGTGTGTGGAGGCACAGGGGTGTGTGGGGGCTCTGGGGTGTGTGGGGGCCCAGGGGTGTGTGGGGGCCCAGGGGTGTGTGGGGGCCCAGGGGTGTGTGGGGGCCCTGGGGTGTGTGGGGGCCCAGGGGTGTGTGGTCTGCGGCTTGGCTTCATAAAACAGTGGAGCAGGGGTTGCTAGGGCAACTCTGGTGATGTAAGGAAAACGAAGAGTGTGAGGAACTTCAGCACAACGCTGCTACAGTAGACCGGACTGCCAGGAAGTGTTTTGGAATGAAGTCGATTACGGTCTTGACTGACAAAACACTTGTGATTATGGGATGTGTAATTTTTGCACTTACCCCACATACTCCCAACCACTTAACGCATGAAACCCAAAGCCTTATAGCTGCCGCCACTTCAATTATCAATTTGAAAGTGGTTGTCAGTGTGACACAGAGCTGGGTGTGAAACTGTGCACACATGAGGTTTGGCGCGCCGGCTTGGAAATGGACCAGCGCTGAGGTGGAGATGGCCAGGCAAAATATAAAGTGTGGAAAGTGAACTCAAGCCAGCATGGCTGTTACCGATGCCAACAGCGAGCCCTGGCACCAACCGCTGGCACCAACAGCTGGCACCCATTTGGGGTAACCAGAGCCTGAGGTTTTCAGAGGACATGCGTTAGGGGCCCTGTCATCCCCGCTCGATCGTCTCCTGCCACCTCCCTCCGCCTCCTGCCACACCAGGAAATGTTTGTACTGCCTCAGATACCTCTGGTGTGGCACGGAGAGCAGCCAGTCAGCGGTTCATTCGGTTAGCTCTCGCACTGAGGAAGAAGGGGAACTGTGTTCCTCGGAGGTTTTTGTTCGTTGTTTTGTGATTTCTGTAAGACCTCGGTATGGCCTTGTGTGGCTTCTATTTTCATTCTCCATGTCCATAGGCCAGAAGCATTGCTAGCGAAAGGTGTAGGATGGAAGAAAAGCGAATTGACAGACGACGCACTGTATCCGGGTGAATGTGAGACTTCCGTACCAGTTCAGTGTACAGACGGGCCTTCTCTGTTCCTGCACGAATCAGGTCGAAACAGGAAGCGGGAGATTGAGCGGATCGGAGGCTGTTTCCTCCTTTTTTTTTGCTTCGCTTGACGCGCCTCCACTCTCACTCTCTCCCATTCATCTCTTCTGTCGGACTAGCTCACCGGAAACACCCCTGTCCCTCACGCCCCCGCAATTCCTCCCGTGACCCCGTCTCCCCTTTTTGCACCCCCACACCCCCCCATCCTCAGAACCACAAGCACACCAGGTTGGGCCAGTTTACACGGGGTCACGGAGTCATGGGGGGGCCTGGTCACCTTTAGGGGAAGGCATGATCCCACCCCTAAACACACACGCTCACAATTATACAATCTCACATATGTGCACACACACACATATAGACACACACACACAGACACAATGCTGTGTCACATGCAGTGTCAGCACAGGGTAGCACTGTCTTGTGTGGCTCGACAGAAAAAACGAATTCCACACATTTCTGACTTGGGTTGTGTCTGTCTGCTAGACACCCATGGGTAATAGCAGCAGCGTGTTTAAAGGAGCTCCTCTCATACTGCCGATTGATTTGTCAGCATATATATATATATATATATATATATATATATATATACGGATGTCCCTGAGTTTGCATGGCGCGTGTGAACAAATGGGGAGCTTTAAATTCCCAAATGTTCCCAGTCGATTCCCACCGCTGCCTTTCCCATTCCCTAGGAACCGAATCCTCCCCGAAAAAAACATTGGTGTTTCCAGTAGTCACACATTGAAGCCATTAGAAGTTTCTCAAATGAGGCCTGTGGGCCACTGGCGTGGGATCTGAACTGTAGCTCTAACGAGCAGCAGAGAGCGGAATGCCTTTTAAGAAGTGAAGGCCTGTATTTCTGCGGTACGACGCCGGCATTTCCTTTACATGTTTTGTGTTTTAGTTAATTTTCTGTGAGCAGTGAATTAAAGAAAGACCTGACTAAAGCACATGTTGACGGGAATGCTGGGAACTCTGGAGCAGATTACGGGGGTGATGGGGAACCTTCCTCCAGGGTTTCACAGGGTTGGACGTACAGCTCCAGGAGGGAATTGTGTCATGCCTTGATTCGAGCAGAATAAACCTGTGTTTGTCTGTTGTGAAGAAACACAAACCACCTCTGAAGGCGGTAGGATTCTTTAGCGGTTGAGATGCAGGGTTTTTTTAAACGAGGTGTGTGGCCACTTGGAAGATCGTAAAATGCTGATCAAATCAATTGGATTCAGTCTTGTGTTGTCTACAAAAATGTAGATAACCTCTGGCACATGTGAATGGGATATTTAAGTAAACCTCTGTCCAAAAAGGCCAATTCCAAAGAGTTGGAGAGATATTCGGTGGTTTTAAAAGTGGTGCGGTCAAGCCAAAATACATTGCTTCGGGAATAATACGAACACCCTCCAAATGCGTGTAGAGTTATCTATTAGTTGGTCGCCCTTATCTGGCAGTTTGGAGGTTAACAAGGTCATTTTTTGACCTTTGTCCTCTAATCTGATCACCATATCAGGCTAGATTTTCTCTTGCCAAATTTGGCAGAATAATGTCGCTTGCTGAACAGAGTAGGCAATTTATGTGATGGAGTCCCAGATTGTGGGCTGGCCGTGTAGGCTTTGCTGTTGCTGCTAGTAATTGCCTTAGAGGAGAAATAGCACAACTTGCACATCTCTTTCCAAATTCCTCATGCCCCGTAATGCTGGACCAGACTTTAGTCACAGGAACAACTTCGTCTTTTGTCTTGTTTTAGTGGAAACAAAATGAACAAAATGTGACGTTAAAGAACCGTGTCGTTAGCTGCATCTTCAGGGCCCAACCTTGATGGCAGATGAGGGGGAATGTGTATTACTGGTTTGAAGCACTAGAGGGCAGCGAAATAACAGTGGGAAGTCTTGCTACCACAGGACGCTATTATGTTATTTGTCCCAGCACTTTTTAAAATATTTTCAACTGCACTGGTGGGCCAAGTCAGGCTGAACTAGAAGATCTGTGCATTCTCCCACGCCCCATGAGGCAGAGTCGGGAATCTAAAAAAACAAAGGAACGTTGTCAGCCCTCATGTCCTCCATCATCTCCCCAGCGGGCGGAGAGGAGGTCTGAGACCAGGGCCTCCGCGGGGGGCGGGTTTGAGAGGGTGCTTTCTGCAAAGGATTCTCTCTTTGATGCTGAAACCTGATAGGCCCAGCTCCCAGGTGGATCGTCTGAAGGCAGAGACTGGTTCTCATTAATAAAAAGCACCACCTTTGTGTTCCGTCAAGGAACTGGATGTAATTAACATAGCTTAGCTTCAGTGCCGGTGCCTATACCTATGTTTTCTCTGTTGTCAAGGCTATCGCTGTGTGTGTGTGGGTGTGTGTGTGTGGGTGTGTGTGCGTGCGCGTGTGCGCGCGTGTGTGCTGGTCCTGTTTTAACACACGCGTGTATTGTATCGGCTTGTGTGTTGCAGGACTGTTTAAAGGAGTGCCAGGAGCAGATTGAGAGGGTCTTAGCGACCAACCTACGCGAGGGTCGTCAACAGCAACAGCATCAGCAGCAGGTCCGGCGTGGTCCCAGCAGTAAGACCGTGGAGGAACAAGATCAGTCCACCACCCCGACGGACGTTCGCGAGATCGACCTGTACCCGGAATAAGCGTCGAATCGACATAAGAGAAACGACACACAAAAAAACGACAAAAAAGCAAAAGACCCCTCGGAGAAAAAAGTGCTTGCTAGTTTTTGTAGAGATTTTGTGATACAAAAACAACATGCGTCCATGTATTTTACGAAATCCAAGCTATTTACCGCTAAAATAGATATTCTAAAAAGGCCATGAATTGGCACCAGGGAGCTCTGTGGTGCCTTGAGTATACAGAAGGGAAGCCAATCATATTTGCATTCTGTTGTTGATTGTATAATCATAATAAAGTTATATTGAATTAGAGAACAATAGCTTAACAAGGCGTCTTAAAGAAACTATAGTTGGGAATCCAGTCATGGCTTGCATATACGGGATCACAATTGAGGCAAGGTTTTTCTGTTTTGTTTTGTTAATTGTTTTAGTTGGTGTTGGACTGCCTGAGATAGGAGCCTCGTGTTGGCTCAATTGGCCTTGGTCGGCAGGTCTGAGCGTGGCATGTTTTGGCTGTGCGATGGTAACGAGAAGAGCACCGAAATGCTGTGCTAAAGTCCAGGGAACAGCCAAGTATATGAGTACTGAATTATTATTATTATTAAGAAACGTGAGTACAGAGTAACGGGCGTCAATAAGCTCTCTTTGTCAGGCTGCTTGTTTGTGTGTGTGTGAGTGTGTGTGTGTGTGTGGTGGGTGAATGGGTACGATTGCTTTGGTTTGATATTTTATCAGCACATCAGTTTCTGTGTGTGCGTGTATGTGTGTTTGTGTAAGTGGTAATGCTTGGCACTCGAGTGGAACGAGTAGACTAGTGACTATAGAGCAGGTAGGAGACGGGGAATTCATGCAGGGCATCTATGTTGTATCACTGCCATTAGTCAATATGGCCGGCCGGCTGACATAAAAGCTGGGAGTTTCCATCTGCTTTATGGGTGGAGTTGTCGATGTGTTCCCTTGTTATGTCTGTGGGACTTTTTCAAGAGGGACCATCCGTTTCAAAAGTTATATTCAAAGCCTTTGTGTTTATATCATCGCCAATATACCAATTGAATATGGGCAGATAGAGCTGGTGGTTTCCTGTCATTGTTTTTGCTCTCTTGGAATTGTGCACGGTGTTTGAGGCGGCTGATTGTCAGCAGGAAGGTGTGTGCCAGTCTGTGGCGTGGCAGTGTCGTAGTCAAGTGAGAGAAGGGAGCCTGTTTTTTTTTAGGCAAAATAAAGAAATCGTTTTTATTGCTC
Source organism: Dallia pectoralis (assembly GCA_029465975.1). Classification (NCBI taxonomy): domain Eukaryota; kingdom Metazoa; phylum Chordata; class Actinopteri; order Esociformes; family Umbridae; genus Dallia; species Dallia pectoralis. Next base: position 6,878,928 of record CM055740.1, on the reverse strand, counting down.
TGCAGAAGCAAGCTGCTGAGGGGGGAGGAGACGTTGCTGAAAGATTCAGGAGATGGCCTCATATGATATCTTTAGGGGGATTTCTGCCTTTTGGACAGATTGACGGCAAATTAGGATCAAATCCAGAATGACCCTGCCAAGTGCACCATTTGAGTATGTACTTCATCTGTTCAGTAGAGGAGAATGAAATGTATTAGAGCAGGGCAAGTGACCAATGCTCCAGTAATGCCCTCGTACAAGTATTCAATTTACCTATTATTTCAACAGCAAAGCACTTTTAAAGCACGCTGGTCAAAAACGGACAAAAATGACAACGGTTACGGTTTGCGGATCTTCGGATGTTTCGTGTTTTCATATTCCATTTTCTTTGGGTTTACGTTGGAGCATGCATCGCCCCGTGGCACGCAGATGTCACAAAGTATGCTCAACACCTTAGAACCAGAGCACATTCCGATCAGAACACATTCCAAAACTAAAAGGTGAAAGGGGACTCCGATTTAGGGTGTTTAAACAATGCCAATGCTAATTTGGGGAAAAAGCCTAAAGGAAAGGCATGATTTTGTTTTGTTTTTTTATGTTAGAAATGATCACATTATAAAATATTTGTTCTACTTGAATTTTCTATTTGATCTGCGTCAAAGCAACAACATAAAGACACATGGGGAATTGACTTTACAGGAAGGTTAGCATTACGTCAGAGTTTTGCACATGTTTATAGGGCAATTGAGTAAAGCATAAAAAATATAATTGAGCTGGTCTATAGTTAAAGCTACTTGTTAATGGTTTAGCTAGTCAAGGCTACCCTGTTATCTATGGTAAAGCTACTTATTTGTGGTTTTGCTAGTCAAGGCTGGCCTGTTATCTATGGTAAAGCTACTTATTGATGGTTTTGCTAGTCAAGGCTGGCCTGTTATCTATGGTAAAAGCTACTTATTTGTGGTTTTGCTGATCAACGCTGGCCAGATATCTATGGTTAAAGCTACTTATTTGTGGTTTTGCTAGTCAAGGCTGGCCTGTTCTCTATGGTAAAAGCTTCTTATTCATGGTTTTGCTAGTCAAGGCTGGCCTATTATCTATGGTAAAGCTACTTATTGATGGTTTTGCTAGTCAAGGCTGGCCTGTTCTCTATGGTAAAAGCTTCTTATTCATGGTTTTGCTAGTCAAGGCTGGCCTATTATCTATGGTAAAGCTACTTATTGATGGTTTTGCTAGTCAAGGCTGGCCTGTTCTCTATGGTAAAAGCTTCTTATTCATGGTTTTGCTAGTCAAGGCTAGCCTGTATTCTGATGCTGTTTTGGTTCCCTACCAGTGCATGATTAGCTGATGTACTTATCTTTTTTCGGGAACCCTTTTCCATCCATGATATTCTGTGATTTAGTCACATAGATGACAAAAAGTTTAATCAGTCACTCTCACAATTAAACAAATTCAATTCCATGACACATTGCCAGGACAGGGTAGCTTTTACTTATGAAAAAATCTAAAATTCTGAAATGTAAAGGGCGATTGTGGCTGAAGTGTTTGTGTGTGTATCTCTTTTTGCAGGCCACACAGAAAAACATTTTTAAGAAACAAATCTTACACCGGCCATCTTTTATTGGCCGCCAAAAGAAGCCCTTGTTCTTCATTGTCAAGAATTTCAGAACGTTTTATTCCCACATGCTCTATTCACAGTTACGTTCTGATTAGGGTTTTTTTTTTTTACAAAGTAGTTGACTGTAATGTTTAAACTTGTATTTAGACAGCCTAAAAAATTGTGTTTGATTTATTTTGTGGGGTGTCCAGACCCAAAAGAGGTTGTAGAGCATTTGTACGGGCTTAGATACTGTATCCAAAGTGAAAAGGGGATGGAGGTGTGAAGACGTCATAAAGTTTTGGAGTTATTGTCTTTTTGCGCTGCTAAAAGCTACGATTTTGTGTCATTCTTATATACAAAAAATAACATTACTTAGTGGTGATGTCACTTGAGTGTGCTGCTATTTTATATACATTTGTATTATAATATAATTATTTTACCGCTTAAGCGATACGTTGAGAATACTGAAGTAGGTGGGTATGGAAGAACATGAAATGAGTATTCGACTGGAAATGTTCTTTGTACAGTTTGCTGAGATGGCATGTTTCCTTTCTTTATTTTTATCTATTTTGCTCCTCTTTTTCTGTCACATTCTGCAAATGCGGTATCTTCATACCTCAGGATTACTGGACAAAAAAATGAAAATGTCAATACCTCAAAATTCTGCAGTTTTTAGGGAGCCTGGATATGTGACAGTACGGTAGATTGGACAGTTATTTGACGGTTGTAAAATGCCCTGACTGTGTTTATCGGCACACACACACACACACGGCTCCCATCTGGACTTAGTGGACGGGGCACAACATCATGTCACCAGATTCTCTGTCTGGTAAAAGTGATGCCATCTCAAAGGCCAACGGTGACAAACTGGTTTGTACCAATCACACAGTGTTTATGGATTTTGTTGTTTATCTGTTGATTTGAGTTCAGTTGCCCTGTTCTGTGCCAGATCAAATTGGCATGCAACGTGGCTTAATGTCAATCAATTGAACAGCTTGCCACATGCTTCTTGTGACATGAGGAAGTCTGTTTCAACATTGTGGACTTTCCCCAGTTGTCCCCTTCCACTAGAAATTCATCATGTACCTCAAAAAATGTCTGTTGCACAACCTCTGTTCAATAAATCTCTGCTTTAAAGAGTGTGACACCATATCAGTCCACTGTTATAGTCACTTCTGTTTTTTGCTTCTTAACGTTTATGTTTAATAGTGAAAATTGTGCGACAGATGTGTACTTACAGTGAAATGAACACTAGGGGTCGCTGTGGTCCTGACGCCTACAATAGCCCTAGCAGATGTTTGTTGAATGGACCAGATTTTCAGGGCTGCTGATGATACTGCTGTAGAACGTTAGGATAAATTATACTTTCTGGTTCCAAACAAAAAGCTAAGATGACCGACGGGGGAGGTAGAGAAACACATGGGATCAATAGGGTTATTTACAAAGTAACACATTAAAGCACCGCTATGGCTAGTGAACCTAGAGAGCTGAAACAGTATTCGTTGTCATCCATTCATAATAAGGGACTGATTCCGATTAACTACCCCAGGTGAGTGCATTTTCCAGGTAGAAAGAAAAGGAGGGTTTGAGAGTGGATTTCTTCTGCAGATCCGTCAGTGTTCAGGCAAGTGGCGAGATTATTGTCAGTCAGAGTTCCTCCTCTGATTCACCTTAGGCTCTTATGGGGAGACTGGATTGGGATGTCTAGTAAGTGTGTACGTTGGTTTCAAAGTTAGCATTGAGTTTCATAATGAGTTATGATTAATTATGACAAATCAGCTAATATTGATCTGTCTGAAATGATACATTTAAGTGTTATGGATCAAGACCTGCTATCTGATAAATAAACCCACTATTGATTGAATTCATTGTCCTTGCTCTTTTTGATAATAAATTGCATAATTCCCGCATAAAATGTCCATGCACCTTATTGCAAACAGTTAATACAACAGCAAATAAAAAGAGATGTACATCACTCGTGGATTTTAAATAGAGAACTCTACACATAGGTGTTCAAACACAACACTGTCCTTCCACTGGGATGCTACGGGGGAGGTGGCTAATAGCGTAGAGCGTCACTACGTCATCGCGTGGTAGGCGTTTTCTGGTGGAGTCAGGAAGACACTGTTGAACGAAATAAGAGTGCAAGATAACTATTTCAAATTTAAAAGGGTTACAATGCTTACCTTTGGAATTACGATAGTACGACAGTAAGTCTGAATTATTTAGACGATACATCAATCGCTTGATTATTATTATACCTTCGCGCGCTTGCTAATGTTGCTAGCAACGCACGTCTATGACTTTAAAGCATGTCACGTGGATAAAACGTGTGAATCATAATCATATCAATAATAATGTTGTTATATTAACATTTTATATGGGTTGCACGGAACCCACCGGGACAAACGCTCCGTACTGAGCCGGTGTCACGTTACTCCAGTCGCCAGCTGCCTGAGTGCAGGTCAGATTAAGGTCAGATTGAGTGCTAATATGCAGCCCTGCTTTTCATGAAATGTCATGGGGTTACAGTAGTCCTGGCAGGAAGATACAAAATGCCGTCATTCTAGGATGTTAAGTCACTGTATAGAGGTATACTAAACTAACCAATACGTTTTGTATTTTGGATAAAAAGACAAACATAATTATTATAACATATTAAAGTGTTTTCATGGATAGGGACCTCTATTTCGATCCCTCCAGAGATCCTCAGTCGGACAGTGCCATCTGAATGGGTTATGATAAGATAGGGGTTTTCAGACCTCTCCTTGGGGACTGGTGGCCTGTTCTTGAACTTTTCCACAACTTGCACCACCTGATTTAAAATGAGTTATCATTCCCTTGATTGGGAATATCAGATAAACTAGTGAGGGCCACAACAACAATTAATTGTTAGCTTGTTCCCGAAACAGGTTTGAGAACAGCTATCAAAGCAAACAGTAGGCTACACCAGAAATCATAAAAACAACAAAACCAAAGCAGTTGTCTGTGACAGCCTACCTGGCATGTGTCAAACCCTCTTCATCAGAAGACGCTATTGAAGCCCTGACAAGATGGCCTTAGGCCTTGCGTTTCCTTAGTGTCCAGAATACACCATTATATGCTCACTGAGGGGTCGGATGTGAGAAGCACTGTAGACTTTGATACTTTCATTATTTTCTGCAACAACAAAAAATGTACGGGGAGAAGATTGTGTTTTATGCCTGCTACACGCTACATTGTATGGCTGCATATATCTGCACTGCTGTTGGATCGGCTGATATTAATCCATTTTAATTAGATTCTCTATAAAAACAATGTAGGAAGGAAGGTGTGGAGAGTCGCAGTTTAACTTTTAAATAAATGTGTGCATCCATCATCAACTAAAACTGTTGTGCATTCATTGAAGTGGCTTGTGAGACATGACCTCTGGTTGCTTGTACCGTGACACTAATATGTTGGAAAAGCAAATGAGAAGGAATGTGAGCATTGCCCATTAAAGAAAGTGTAGTGAATTACCGCATGCACAGACACATACACGTGTGTAGCGCCATGTGAGAATGACTTGTCAGAGAAAAGGCCAATCTACAGTTATACTTAATATTTTTTTTTTGTGCTTCATTTCTGGAGGTTGGGGTACCTGTTGATAAATGGTATCTTTTTCTCCCTAGTGGTGAGACAGAATGGAATAAAAAAGGCCTGATCCAAGGTATGATTCAATATGAAAGTAATGTGGCCTATTTGGTGCTGATGTTATTTTACTTGTGTGTATATATATATATATATATACAAATATATATGCAAGTAAATTTATATATATATACACACACATCTCGAAACAGTAACTGAGACCAAGTTTGCATTGGTCCAATTTTGAACTTAAAATACTGGGATCTAGGTGAGATTAATTTGAGTTTTCCGTTGATTTCCTGTTTCAATGGCATACTGCGGGGTCAAATATCACGTGTGAACGTCCCCATGGACAGGCCAGGCGATAGACTCGTCTCTGTCAGATATTGGGATGCAACAGGCAGAGGCTGCAGGAAAATACCTCAAAGATGTCAAGTTCACAAACGTGTTCGTCAGCGACATGGCCCGTGCCCGCCAGGTAAGTGGCGATCTCACAAATATCTGACTTATTTAATGTCATGCCTTTATCATGTGATTTTATTGCGTAGATTATGAAAATAAATCTCTGTCAAAGAATTGTGTAAATCGTTTTATCCGTTTTGTTACAGACCTGCGAGGCTATTGTAAAACACAACAGTAGTTGCTCTGGCCTGGAAATTGTCACTGACTCGTTACTTAAAGAGAGGGTGAGTTGTCTACAGTCCAGTCTTTTTCTAGGAGGTTATGCGTGGATAATCTATTAAATCAATATATTAACAGAATGCATGCAGTGCCCTTGAGAATTATTGAGTAAATAAAAGTCTGAAAGTAAATAAGTCCGAAATAGGCTGTGAAAATATGTCACTGTTGAGTATCAGCTTGATCTTTAACTAAAATATTATAATTCTAACCTTTAATTTTGTGAAAAATGTTTGAAGGACACATTCTTGAGGGGACTGTGTATTATTTTAGATTTTTTTTTATTGCCCAGGCTTTGTTGACGCTTGTTTTTCAAGTTGGTGTTATTTTTCAGAGTTTTGGAAGTGCTGAGGGGGATTTGGTGGTGGACATGAAGAACACCGCTGCAGCAGCTGGTCAGTCATGGCTGGACTTTACGCCCCCTGGTGGAGAGACTATAGAACAGGTATTTTTAGGTTGTCTGTCTTAGAGCAAGAGGTCATGGGCAGTACACTTTTGCAACACTAGGTGGCACCATTGGGTATGCAATGTTGCCGGATAATCCATTATTGACTGGAACAACGTTTATACATAATGGGTCACTTCATCAAATGAATGAGATTTGTCTGCTTAGTGGTTTTGAGTTGTGGATCCAGTTACATCTGTCCCAATGGAACCACTGGCAGCCAGGCTGTCGCGTGGGCTGCGTGTGGTGAAAAAGAGTACTTGTGTGTGTCCTGTATTAGATGAAGACACGAATAAAAACGTTTCTGGAGCACCTGTTCCTGCGCATGATGGCTGACCACTGCGGACCAGACCAGACGGTGCCACAGATGCCTGAGACAGAAGGGGCTCTCGCAGGCGAGCCAGACGACGGGTTGAGGGACATCCCTGCCCACGCGCTGGTGGTCAGCCACGGAGCCCTCATACGTGTGGCCATGCGCTATTTTGTGGACGAGCTAAAGTGTCCTTTACCCCCGGGGTTGGACATGTCTCATGTGATTGCCCTTTGTCCCAACACAGGCATGTGTCGGTTCATCGTGTCTGTGAGTGGAGCAGATGCCAGCGTGACCCTCTCTGCTATCCGCTGTGTCTTTATTAACAGGTGTGAGCACATCTAACACCGTGTGTAGAGGGATACGCTATATAGGGCCTACTGAAACCATTGTGTACTGGTCAGGATATGTCTGATCACCTTTGACCTTTCTAGCTTGGTTCCTGCCACTATGGTGTGACCAGTACAGCTTGACTTGGCTCTATAACATAAATCAGTACTTGATGTCAAGGATATACAATCAACTCTAATGGTTGGCAATCATCTCTGTCTGGAAAATGCTTTTCCTAAAAGTTATTTAATGACTTCTTCGTTATGTCATTATTTTACACAAGGTCTAGCTCAGGGCTGTGTGAAACGACTGAGGGTAAAATCATGAAATTAACACAGGGATTTATTAGACATGTGTAATACCAATGGTTTTCTATTTGGCACGTGTCAAGTTGACAGTAGGGGGCGCTCCAGTATCATTGTCACCCTGAATTAAGGTTCCCGTTAAATCTTTGTTACAGTCATTCTGTCACCGGGTGTTGATCGATTTCATCTGCTGTAGATCAATAACCGAAAACAATTTTTTCTTAAGGTGTCGTATCATAATGGAAACGTAGTAGTTTTTTTTCTGTTACACAACTTTAGGTCACACTTTAGAGGGTGTGAATCTGTATCAAAATAAAATTACAACAACCGATATAAAACATTTTTTATTAATATTTCAGGAATACAGGTATCTTTTGTGCACAGCACATACGTACAAAAATAAAAGGAAAACCATTTTTTATATATTAGTACTCTTAGTCCTCTGCATTTTTCAGAAACAAGTGATTGGAGAAGTCTGTCGTTTCAAACTAATTTACAATCATTTCAATAAATTGGAACTAAGGCAGAAGGTGAGGTAATTGTTAAAAAATAGCGGGGGGGATTCAGAAGGAAGAACACTCCCCTATGTGCAGGAATATAAAACTTAGAGAACACAACTAAGGCTGTCAACACATTGGGACAAACAGACACACAACCACTCCTACCTCATTCCCCCCCTCCCTAAACCACTACAACCCTCGCCTCATCCACCGCTGCTTCCTTTGCTTCATCCATCACCTCGGCTCCCTCATCCACAACAACCTCTGCTTCATCCAATACCACCCCTCCCTCTTCTGCTACAATCCCTCACTGATCCAATACCATTCCACTGTCATCTGCGATCACCCCATTCTCAGCCACTACCACTCCATCATCATCCCCTACAATTCATCCCTCATCCATTTCCATCTCTCCTTCGCTAACCAACCCTCCACTAATCTACCACCACCTCTTCCTCACCAACACTCACCCTTCACTAATCTACCACCACCTCTTCCTCACCAACACTCACCCTTTCCAAATCTACCACCACCTCTACCTCACCAACACTCACCCATCTCAAATCTACCACCACCTCTACCTCACCAACACTCACCCATCCCAAATCTACCACCACCTTTCCCTCACCAACACTCACCCTTCCCAAATCTACCACCACCTCTACGCGCTTAAATAGCAGAGAATCTCAAACACTCTGAACAACTGTTAATACATTTGTGACAGAGGAACAATTCTTACTCTTCCTGAAATATATTTCAGTTTATGTTTTTCTTGTGTCATGCTGTCCACATGGACAGGCAATCTATATATATATATATGTTTGTAAATTATATGCACTTTAGGATGTTGTTATAAAAAGTGTTATTTGCTTCCATAAACATTCACATTGCATGTCCTTTTTCATGATGACGTTTGAGGATTAGAAAGGACAGAAAAGGATGTTGTGGATCACCCAGATTCACTGAAACTAAGGATCATGCTACAGTATTATCCCTGACCGGCACATGCAAAAGAACTGTGCTTTAATTCATTCCTAAATCACATATCATCATCCAGATTTGGACGTGATGAAGACATTGTTCTGACTCTAATATTGATCTGGTACTAGATGTAGGGAGGAAGCTACCTAGCTGACTGATGTTCTCAGTTCATAACGAGCCCAGTAAAGTTCCTGGGAGGACCACATGTTCTCAGCTCATAGCGAGCCCAGTAAAGTTCCTGGGAGGACCACATGTTCTCAGTTCATAACTAGCCCAGTAAAGTTCCTGGGAGGACCACATCTTCTCAGCTCATAACGAGCCCAGTAAAGTTCCTGGGAGGACCACATGTTCTCAGCTCATAACGAGCCCAGTAAAGTTCCTGGGAGGACCACTTGTTCTCAGCTCATAACAAGCCCAGTAAAGTTCCTTGGAGGACCACATGTTCTCCAGGTTGTATTGAACTCTCCAGCACCACAGGTTAAGGTACACTCCAATTACAGCACCACAACACTGAAATTGCCACCATACTCCAAAAGAGATCAGCCTGTCCTAAAGTGACTTTTCCCTGTCTAGGGACTCAAATCAGTTGCCTTGTTTGTTTAAACAAATGACTGGTTTGCACGGTCAAGTTTTTAGCTAAAGCTAGGATATTAACCATTAGAACGAAGTGCCGTTTTATAGCACATCTGCACTATATAGTGTTACGTTTTGTCTTAAAACGGTACACTGCTCTTGTGTTAGGTCTTTCCATTTTCCTGCCCAAGTCCTGGTGGTGCTTTTCCATTCCAGTCTATTCTAAATGGATCTTCCATCTCTTTGTCAGTGTCTGGGTTTAGAGTACGATGACTCGGGACACGGATGCATCCTGTGTCTCATCCAAATCAGACAGGGCATCCAGTTCTCAACCTGTCTCAACCCACTGCTTGTAGTGACATTGGCTGAGGGTAAAAACCAGCTCACATTGTTGGAATAATTATTGGGTGTAAAAACAGGCGTAAATGACAAAGATGCTCAAAGAGGTAAAAATATGACAAAATGTCATTTTTTTTCAGACAGATCAATCATACTTGTGGCACAGCAGTAACCATACACGATTTTCCAAAAAAACTCAGTCTCCACAGATCCAGAATCTGCCCAAAATCCCCTTATGTCATTTGTGCACGGTAGCCATTCTATCAAGGCAACACGCCACACGTCGACCAAGAATAATGGAATCACCGTGGCAGCACAGGTCACGTGACCCGTGTTTAGCCTCGACAACACGCGCCTGGACACAGCCAAAGATATCCAGGGACTCCGTCCTTGTCCTGAACTAATTCCGGATGGTGAAGGAAGGATACTTCTGGAATCTCAAGGCCTTGACCGAACAAAGGCTTTTATAGTGTCAACAAGCCAGCTGTGTGTAGGTGGGGGGTGTACCCGGGTATTTGGGGAGTAGAGCTGTCCTCAGCACAGCCCTGTATGTATTACAGGAAACATACGGTGTTCAAGTAGAGCAATAGAGGACCACTTCAAGTATGCTGCAATACTGTACAGAGCAACTTCTCTGCAGTAAGTGAACTGCTTTGGGACATCGTTTTTTATGTTTCTTTCACAAGAGACCGCACAACCGGTTTGACCAATGACCACAACCAAAATCAGATAACAGATATAATAGCCAGACAGCGCTACCTGAAATACTATTCGCCAATCTCAGTTGCGTGAAATGGGCGACGCTACAGGGATATTGACATTGCTTCTGTTCATTTAGCAGACCCTTATTTCCAGAGTGAACGTGCACTACCACCGCAGCTCATTGTTTACCACAGAAAAGGAGATACTGTAAGTGCTTATGTTTCCCGTGCCGCCGCACAAACCCATTCGATCTGTATCAAATCAAACCGTCTGATCTATATCCCAGGCTCCCGGTCACTCCAGGACTAGACATGTTTTATTTCGTACCGACCATTCGTTAGCCTCATAAAAGCTGGGATTGTCAAAGCCCCTATGGTTGGGGTGCATACAGTTCAGTGTTCCAACACCAGTTGCGAAAGACTCCCCTGGGCCCCCCGGGGTGGTAAAACAGCGTCTCAATTACCTAATTGATCAAGTTCTGGAAAGAAGATCAACCGAAGGTACTTGTGGCCCTCTAGGAATTGGGCTACAGCCCCGTGGACTGTCAGAGGGTGAGATGACTTGCGCGTCATCCCTATTTCTGACTGAAGGGTGCGTTTCTCACATGCAGGCAAAAGGGGCACCGGCGGAGGAATCAGACATTTGGTGAGTGCTCTATCTGTCCTTACTAGACACACGGGTATACACTTCTGACACGCAGCGTCGACACGGTGTGTCCGTGACGGATAGCGACAAGAGTTCAAAGTAAACAGGCATTCTTCTCTGAAATTTCATGCACACATTTTTTTTTTCATTCCCGGGATGTGGTGCTCTGAGGTAATAAAAAGTATCCATTTCAGTTCCAGAGGCCGTGCTGGGCGGAGCTTATCTGTCGTCCACTGACCGGCCCATGTCTCTGCCAGTTATGGCAAGCGCCCGTATAAGGGTGAAATGGACAGATGAAGCTCGCCCACCCCCACATATATAACACTGATTGAAATCATAAGCAGCAATGAAGGGCATATTCATATTATTGTCATACAAAGAAAGCTACCGACATATACATTTGAAATGACCCGATGAACTACTGTCATATACTGTGGCATTTCTTTCGCAGTCCATTTGTGTTGGTAAACGCGTGTATCCATATAATGTTACCTGGTAAACAGTCCGTGTGTGAAAACAAGTGACTTAATGCAGTTTTTTCCTCATATTCGGGGGAGGAAGTGTGTGGCCGTCATGGCGGTGGTGGCTCTGTAGCCTCTCTTCAGGCGGCCATGTTTGCTGAGGGCGATGTAGGAGCTCCGGTAAACCGCAGACTCGTATGCATTGTAGTTGTTCGGCAGCATGCTCTCTCTGAACTTGCACTCATCATGGAAGACTGTCTGAAAATAGCAACGGAGAAGTGGTCTAAGAGGAAGTGAACACGCACTGCCCGGTTTCAAAGCAAGCAATTTAATGTTGTTGTACGTGTGTACTATGCGTGCCAACCGGGTACACTGGGCAGTCAACATTTATTACATAACATAGCCTGGCTCAATCAATATTTATAACATATAGCCTGGCTCAATCAATATTTATAACATATAGCCTGGCTCAGTCAACATTTATAACATAACATATAGCCTGGCTCAGTCAACATTCATAACATAACATAAAGCCTGGCTCAGTCAACATTCATAACATAACATAAAGCCTGGCTCAGTCAACATTCATAACATAACATAAAGCCTGGCTCAGTCAACATTCATAACATATAGCCTGGCTCAGTCAACATTCATAACATAACATAAAGCCTGGCTCAGTCAACATTCATAACATATAGCCTGGCTCAGTCAACATTCATAACATATAGCCTGGCTCAGTCAACATTCATAACATAACATATAGCCTGGCTCAGTCAACATTCATAACATAACATATAGCCTGGCTCAGTCAACATTCATAACATAACATATAGCCTGGCTCAGTCAACATTCATAACATAACATATAGCCTGGCTCAGTCAACATTCATAACATAACATATAGCCTGGCTCAGTCAACATTCATAACATAACATATAGCCTGGCTCAGTCAACATTCATAACATAACATATAGCCTGGCTCAGTCAACATTCATAACATAACATATAGCCTGGCTCAGTCAACATTCATAACATAACATATAGCCTGGCTCAGTCAACATTCATAACATATAGCCTGGCTCCGTCAACATTCATAACATAACATATAGCCTGGCTCAGTCAACATTCATAACATAACATATAGCCTGGCTCAGTCAACATTCATAACATAACATATAGCCTGGCTCAGTCAACATTCATAACATAACATATAGCCTGGCTCCGTCAACATTCATAACATAACATATAGCCTGGCTCAGTCAACATTCATAACATAGCCTGGCTCAGTCAACATTCATAACATAACATATAGCCTGGCTCAGTCAACATTCATAACATATAGCCTGGCTCAGTCAACATTCATAACATAACATATAGCCTGGCTCAGTCAACATTTATAACATAACAAAACTGTTTCTTTGACCATAACTCACCATCCTTGATAGAATATTGATACAAAATATGACTTACATTTAGAACTACAACTTGAAATCAAATAAGACATATGCTGGAATACCATATCATTTTTTTCTAAAGTTGTTGCTGTTTGGGATATATTTTGAAGGGCTGCTGTATATTAACGGGAGCCAACACAACAAACAATGCTAAGATAATGCGAACGAGAAAAAAATAATAATGTTGGTTTGTTTACATTCTTGGTCTATAAACTTTTGTTCAAGTCTTGATTTTTCAGTTTAACGCAATAGGGATGTATTTTTGTATCTTAGTACATCTACCTCTCTTTGACCCAATTGGTTTAACTCTGCTGTTGAATTTTGAATAGTGTTGTATTCTCTATTCATTACATGGGTGTTGTGTTCTCATTACATGAGTGTTGTGTTCTCATTACATGGGTGTTGTGTTCTCATTACATGGATGTTGTGTTCTCATTACATGGATGTTGTGTTCTCATTACATAGGTGTTGTATTCTCATTACATGGGTGTTGTATTCTCATTACATGGGTGTTGTGTTCTCATTACATGGATGTTGTGTTCTCATTACATAGGTGTTGTATTCTCATTACATGGGTGTTGTATTCTCATTACATGGGTGTTGTGTTCTCATTACATGGGTGTTGTGTTCTCATTACATAGGTGTTGTATTCTCATTACATGGGTGTTGTATTCTCATTACATGGGTGTTGTATTCTCATTACATGGGTGTTGTGTTCTCATTACATAGGTGTTGTATTCACATTACATAGGTGTTGTATTCTCATTACATAGGTGATGTGTTCTCATTACATAGGTGTTGTGTTCTCATTACATGGGTGTTGTATTCTCATTACATGGGTGTTGTATTCTCTATTCATTACATGGGTGTTGTATTCTCATTACATAGGTGTTGTATTCTCATTACTTCGTCTGGCCAAGTGAGTAGTTGTGTTTGCTTTGGCGAAAAATGTATTCAAATTAGATGAGTACAGAGAGCTGGCCATTGCAAATGGATATTGGAGAGAGAGACTATAGGAGAGAGAGGCTATAGGAGAGAGAGGTTATAGGAGAGAGAGAGGCTATAGGAGAGAGAGAGGCTACAGGAGAGAGAGGCTATAGGAGAGAGAGAGGCTATAGGAGAGAGAGGCTATAGGAGAGAGAGAGAGGCTATAGGAGAGAGAGGCTATAGGAGAGAGAGGCTATAGGAGAGAGAGGCTATAGGAGAGAGAGAGGCTATAGGAGAGAGAGGCTATAGGAGAGAGAGAGGCTATAGGAGAGAGAGGCTATATGGTAGAGAGAGAGGCTATAGGAGAGAGAGGCTATAGGAGAGAGAGGCTATAGGAGAGTGAGAGGCTATAGAAGAGAAAGAGGATATAGGAGAGAGAGGCTATAGGAGAGAGAGAGGCTATAGGAGAGAGAGAGGCTATAGGAGAGAGAGAGGTTATAGGAGAGAGAGAGGCTATAGGAGAGAGAGAGGCTATAGGAGAGAGAGGCTATAGGAGAGAGAGAGGCTAAAGGAGTGAGAGGCTATAGGAGAGAGAGGCTATAGGAGAGAGAGACTATAGGAGTGAGAGGCTATAGGAGAGAGAGGCTATAGGAGAGAGGCTATAGGAGAGAGAGAGGCTATAGGAGAGAGGGGCTATAGGAGTGAGAGAGGCTATATAAGAGAGGCTATAGGAGTGAGAGATTCTATAAGAGAGAGAGGCTACAGGGGACCGAGGCTATAGTAAAGAGAGGCTACAGAAGAGAGGGGCTATGGGGGGGAGAGGCGGGGGAGGGATCACACACACAAGCAGCAGCCGTTGGAAATGGAGCAGAGCCGCACTGCTGAGCTCAGCCGAATGCCCAACCTGGTCTCAGGAGAATACGTAACTTAGTATACGTAAACCTGTGTCAGCGAACTCACATGATATTTTAGGTTACATTACACGACGATACTACATCTAAGAATATGTTATGAAGATGTTCAAATGTGTCATGATATAAATGCTATTAACACGTATAATGACTAATGAATTCCCAGAAACATAAGATATGCCAACTATTTGATTTTCGGTTCAAGTTAAAATTGCGTTTTGGCTAGGTTAAGGCTCGTTAAAAGTCCTGGCACCACAGTGTTGGGATTATGGTTAGTTTTAAAGATGGTATTAAGGCTACAAAACAATAAAGGTTTGAATAAGGTTCAGGTTTAATATCACCGTACTGGGGTGAACAAGATCACAACAACCGCAAAAATCACATGTCAACCATCCGGAAACAGAACCCAAACAGCCACTCCATATAATTATAAACCCGCTCAGGTGGGGGGGGCACATGTCTTCGGCCTGTATGTACCCTATGTAACCTGACAAATCTTAATAATTAGTCTGTAAAAGATTAACAGGAACACTCTTGTCTTTTCCCCTGAGATTATCCTAGGATGGCACTGTGTCACACTTAAGTGGTCTGAGTAGGTGTCTAAAAAATTGCATTACATTTGATGACGTTACAAAAAGTTGGTTACACGCATTCTTCATCGCTGAGAAACTCTCAACAAAAGTCAATATTGTTTTTTACTGAGCGACAAGTCACAGAAATGGGTCTTATCCCAGAAGAACATTTTCACTTCTTCCTAAATGAGTATTTAAATAAAGGCTGACATTTGGTAGCAAGTTACAATATTAATGACAGTTATTTCTCAATCATATGTGCACGTGTTGGTAATCTGTTTACAAAAGTCAGAAGTGTTTACATATCTAACTGTATCATTTTCCCTCGTGCACAATTGGAGCGCTGTAGGCCTTCTTGTGCACACCTTGTTTGTTTATAACACTCAAATATTCTTAGTTTAGAGTATTAACCTGTCTGTCATTGTCTGATATTCTGCAGTAATAACTTGGGCACAATTTAACGACCAGGCGAAGACCCGATGACATCGATCCGAGTATCCCACCCTAATAAGACTCACTTGTGAACTAATCCATGCTGACAAGTTCAAATTGCCATAGTCAGAGGACGCATCAATCAGTGATACGAAGACTTGAGAATTTACCATAACCTATAAATAATTTTCTCGTTTAATTTCAATTACTAGTGCGTGCGTGTGTGCGTATGTGCGTCCTCCGCACGCAGGCCCGTTTACAGCGCGTGACACCAGTATATGCGTCGGTTAACCCTATCATTATTGCTCCAGGCAAATCGACCATAAACTGGCACTTGGCTAAATGAATAAGAACCGGAAAACACATTGAACCTTTAATATCCGCTCAAAAGGCGAGCGTTCTATTATCACGGGGATATTTCTATGTCCACGTGGCCTCGTTAATTCACAGCACACGTGAATAGCCGCACATCCAACAGCGGATATGACATGCAAACAACCCGAACAGTCATATTGGCCATGCAAGGCCACAGTTCCCGACACACCATAAACACATATTGCAGAACATCATATTGAGTATTGTGCATATACCTACCGTTCCGTATAACCTTCCACGGCCATTCATTGCGACAAACAGCTCACTTCTCACCCCATACAAGCTCACCACTCCACGGTCTACCGTTGAGATCTCTATTAGACCTAATTGAACAAAACACCAGATATTAGATATATAGGCAAAACACATCCGATCATATAGGCATAACATATGTTTGGGTTATTGGTCTATATAGGCCTATATATTTCTAAGGTCTATTTGCGTCTGTGGGTGGAAACCCCGCAGGTTGATACGCAGGATGCTGAGTCTTTGTTCCACATATAATATTACCACAATCAATTATTGATATTTGCCCAGAGAAGAAGATGGTCTGCAGCAATAAGTGTGATTTTGGACGTGCACGGTTTGTGACAAGCGGTGTGCCCGTGTCAGTACGAGCTGTCCGAATGCGTCCATATACATTCATGTTTGATCTGGGAGTTATTTAGCACTGACAGATATACTGTTTTTAATAATAGATTCGTCTTTGCCATGGGAGGACATGCCGTGGCCCCATGATGACACATGCAAACATAAACGGGCTATTAGACGCTGTTCAATCAGCAGTCACCGACGACCCCTTTGTGTGACGTCTATTGCATTACATCTGGATGCCACTCACTGTACTGGTTCTCATTATGTGCACCATTTATGCTGCCGTCTGGGAGGACCTGGAGGTGAAACCCGATGCCCACGTTGCAGTACAGCCTCCGCACTCGTTTGATACCCAGCAAATAGTCACTCTCCCAGTTCAGGTCCGATTTCTCCCCCGAGATGCCCAGCATGGAGCGTGAGAACAGGGTCTCCCATCTTGTCTCCAATAAAGTTGCATTTGTCCTGCTCGGAACTGGATAGGATGACACGATGCCCACCAGGCACCACAAGAGGACAACCGTTGTCAGCGTCCAGTGCGCGCCGGCCTCGAAGGACATACTGATGAGGAGCTTTTGCGCAGCGGCCATCCGGGTTACCTTCGGGGCACGTGGTCAATGGCCCTAAAAATACCAATCTTCTTGTTTTTCCTCCGTCGGCATGCTGGCAGGGGATTATTTTTGGAACGCAGATCGGGTCTGCAGGCATGAGACGAGAGCCCCTGCTGTGTGGAGGAGTATAAATGGAAGAGCGCGCAGCGGAGCTTGAGGTGGCGGGCGGTGATGATTACCATGTTGTGCAGGTCCGCGCCTCACTCTCTCTCTCTCTATCCCTCTCGGTCTCTCTATCCCTCCCGGTCTGTCTCTCTATCCCTCTCGGTCTCTCTCTCTATCCCTCTCGGTCTCTCTATCCCTCCCGGTATCTCTTTATCCCACCTGTCTCTCTATCCCTGTCGGTCTCTCTCTCTATCCTTCCCGGTCTCTCTTTATCACTCTCTCTCTCTCTCTCTCTCTATCCCTCTCGGTCTCTCTCTCTATCCCTCTCTCTCTACCTATGCGTGGGCACCCCGAGTCAGTGGGAATGCCACTCACCAGAACCCTGCTTCACCTCTCCATGCAATCGCGTCTCTAAACGACGTCACGTTGACGTCACCGCTCAGGCCCTGGAGGACGCGCAGAGAACCTGCAAGCGCGCAAGAAAACGGGCGCACAACTGCAGTGCCCAAGTGTCTGCGGGGAGAGTTCAGCGCATAAAGTCATGCACGCTTAAACCCGTGTTTCGGATAGACCTCATTGGGTAACTTTAAGCTACGTGATGGCTTCTGTGGCAGCTCCCAAATTGGCTCGGTGGTCATATGTCTGACAGCCAGGGCCCTTCTTTATTTAGACTGAAGGTGTAAAAACAGGCCACTTGTCACTGGACAGCAATGGCACCCAGGCGACACACTTTTTCCTGCTTGTTCAAGACTTTTATTATCTTAAAATAAACGAAGTTTATTGTGCTGCGTAAAGTTTACTTCCCCAAAGTCTCAGACGAATAAGGGGATACAAATTGTGACTCGTACGTACTTGTATACATATATGTGGTAATTTAGTTGGAAATTCCGATGGATGGCGCTATTTCCAAGGTTTTTACTGCCTCATGCATCGTGAGATTGCACAACATTGTTCTCAGTTTCAAAAATATATTAGCCAAGCAATTAATACAATACATTTATTTCGTATTAAAAATGTACACTTAAATTAGAATGATATGATTCATCATATAAGCTGAAATTCAGTTTAAACTGGGGACGTATCAGAGGTTTCATACAGAGTCCATCAAACACAATCTGAAACCATCTCTGATTAACCTATATCTTAAACACAATTAAAAAAACAGCGTTGTCAATCAACCAAAGCCATATTTTAAATTAAAAAGAGACCCCTGGCACTTGCTACTAGAGAACCCAACAAACCCCAACATCAGCGTTTGGGCCCTGAATTAAAGGTAGACCCGATTAAATGAAAACACCAAATGCGTTTGCCTGCATTCCCTGTGATCCTCATTAACACAGACATTGATATTAGCACGATGCATCCAGGACTTCACACACATAGTTGGAAACAGAACACGCATATTCAGGTCCAGTGGACTATAGACAACGCGCGCCCATCTCACCAGGGGCGCTGAGGTGATGGGGACGTTTCTTTGGTCTACCTTTAAAGGACCCCAACAACTTGAGTTAGGTAGGCCACGGAGTCATGTTAAACTGCACACCACCTGGAGAAATCTCATTCGGTTGTAGCTTTGCATGTGTGTTTGTAAACATTGTTCTATTGCAAGATCCATGTTCAATTCAGCTTTATGTCCCAACTTTTTTGGATAAGGAAATTGCATCTCTGCGTTTGCATTTACTTTAATTACATCAATGGTTTCCAAGTTTATTTTTTGTGTGTGATCTGTTAAATTGTGTTGCCGTTTTTAATGAATCATGCTTGGAATTTAGGTCAGTTATCCGTGGGTCAACTTTCCAGGCGTTGTATTTTTAACATGACTGTATGATTAAGTGATATTAACAAAACGAAATATGGGAAAACCCCAGGACAGATTAACAACACAGTGGTTACATATTATACATATCCTGTTTACAAATAAATTATCATGAGCATATCTTCCATTCTACTATGCACAGGTGTTAGTCATCCTCAGTAGCTACATTCAGCAAAGTTGCTCCTTAAAAACCAAAATCCATACAGGAAGTGGTCAGGATTAAATAAATATCGACCCAAATAGAAGGAAAACAAAAAAAAATTAATGGCTGGATCAACGAAATGTTATCTATACGATCTGGCACAGCTGACATTGTCTGTACTGGCAAATATCAGAATACTTTGCATCAGTTTATATATCGTGACTGACTAATTTCTCTACAAATTAGGTATTTATAATGCATTTCTAGGTTATTCAGTTGGCAGTCACAGGCAGTAATTTTGTCCAGTGTGATGATGACTGAGATGCATGAGAGTTTTGCACAGTCATATAATATATATATATAGCCTATAATTTGTGCATTTGCACTGGTTTGTTTCTAGCTACCTGTTACCAGAGAGATTTAAACCTGAGAGGAAAAACCTCACAATACTTCCATCAAACTAGCAAAACAGACTCAACAGACCAGTGTGGGATTCTGGGTTTTACAAATGAAAAGGAAAATTGCAAAAATTGCGAAAATTGCAAAAATTGCAAAAATAAACAAAATAAAAACATTTCTGTTATTTCTGTCACAGAACTTGTGACTTTGACTGCCTGTACAATAAGCTTGGTGCAAAACGTTCGTTAGGCCTGATGGCATGTTTATGCGCATGCGCTAACTAACGTCGCCATGGTATCATCGTATCTTCAAACGGAATCATATTTGGTGTTAGCCGCTGGAGCTTAACAGCAATCAGTTTCGCCGCTGTCAGTGTGTTCATGTGTTATTATCCATGATTTAAGTTGCATTTCTGAAAGCTCACTGTTAACCAAATAAAATAATGATATTTGGTACATTTATCTGAAATCTAACATGGAAATGTCGACAGCAGTTGAGATAAATAAGTTATCCAAGAGTAAGGGACCAACAATTAAGTTGGTTGAAGAATATTTAAATATATTATCATGCCCAAGATGTCTTTATATCTTAACAACACACAGAAATAGCTTTCCCCTTACACCTTTCACAGATCTAACAAAAAAAAAGCAAAATACTTGAATATGTGCTTATAATCTTTTAAAGAACATCAATAAATAATTATGTAAAAAATATATACGTCATGGAATTTCAGAGGCACTTCTAAAATGCAGTTGTTTTTTCCAAGAAGTCTGTCAGCTTGTCTTCATGTTTTGTAGTCAGGCAGATGTGATTTTTTTGTGTGCAGGAAAAAGCTTTGCCAAGTAATCTGTTATATTTGATTTTAACCTGTCTGTCCGGTAGTTGGGTTTTGCTGATTATTAGTGACAGGACATTTTTCTGCCAATGGAATATCAGCCACCAAAATGGCACACACACACACACTCACACTGCTACCGAGCGAAGTATCAAATAACGGACAGAGTACCAAAAACATCATTCTGCTTACAAAAACATTTCATCACACAGACCATCTCTGCGCTTGTAGAACTCTTTGGTCTTTTGCTCATTAGAATATAACTGGAGATTTCCAGAAATAAAGTGTACATGGATAAAGCGCTGGATAATTGACCTAATTTAGTTGTCTTCTCTGGTTATACGTGTAATGATAATGACAGTAGGAGTTATGTAAAATATGTTACACAACGGCATTATCTGAAACTTCAAGAATAGATGTGACTATCCTGAGATGAGAGACATTCTTCAAACAAAAATGCAATTTTTGCGAGTCTTTTAAGCGACTTTTTCTCAACAACACTGGAGTTATACAGCTTACCTCATTTAAACAGATTGAGGTAAGAAATTCCCACAGGGATATGTGTTTATAGAAGGGTATTAAAAATATACAGTAAGTCTGTTCATAACCAAAACCCTCATGACACTAGAGGACAGATACACATTGAGAATTTTTTGACGTTTGCAGTTTTCCGACAAACAAGTCCAATGGTCCCATTTGGCGTTTCACTTGTGGGATATATACGTTTTGGCAAGTACCGTCTAATGCACCTATTCTGAGCGCCAGCACGGTTGACCTGCTCAAAAACAACAGAAATACATGATATAGAGTAGCAGCAAGGGGACTCTGGCCCCGGTTCTCCCCAGCAGGTAATGACACCCCAGACCTGGTTAGTTGTCACGGCCAGTCAGCAAAGAGGACACCGCTCTCTGACTGACTTTGACTCACTGTAGCTTTGTCAAAATCCACTCACACACGGACAAAAATAAAATGGTAATTAGTCCAAATTCCAGTTGTATACGTGCTGACAGGATCTGATCATGGTGTGACCTGGTGTACCTGAGAAGTGACCCATCTGATTGGCTGACCGGAACAAGGTAAGACACTGTTGAGTACATAGACTCGAGTCTCTCCCTCTTGCAGCCTCAGTAATCTCGGAAGAAAACCATTCCTACCAGTATCCATTGTCCTGTCAGTCGTACCGATGAACTGACGCACGGCAACACATTTTTGCTGCCATGGCAACGGTCGGCGACAACACTATAGAGTATCGCGCGCTGGTAGCAGGAGTGCATCCTGTTTAACTCCTGTTTCCAGTTTCCGTCTGCCCTGAAGGTCGTTTTGGTCAAAGACGACGCGGTTGGCCAGGTAGATGGCGATGACGCCGAAGATGGCGGAGCAGGCCATGTAGGCAGAGACGGACTTTGTGAACTGAACGATCATGCCCATGAAGAGAGTGGGGAAAACCTGAGAGAGGAGAAAGGTGCTGTCCAAGATGGCAAAGTCCAGTCCTACACCACGCTCCTCATAGCTCTCCGGTTCCTCATGATCGGGGCACTTGGCGCCATGGGACGCTCTGTTCTGGCCATGTGGAGGCGGGTAGTATTCGGGGCAGCCATTGCTGGAGAAAGCTCGCCCGTTGTTGTCTCCCAGTTCCTGGGCCAACATGGCTTCCTCATCCACAGCTGTCAAACGTGCGGCCAAGTCCACTTTGAGTCCGTTCCTAAACTTGTTCTTCTTTTTTGGCATGTAAAGCTGAAATGCAAAGAGACATGTACGAGTTAAATATGAGGTTAATGTAATGGGAGGATATTGTGCTGGGCTGCGGGTTGTAATATAATTATAGTTTATCTTTGTACATTTGGCCTGAGTGTGTGTAAGGAAGGAGATAAAATATGTGACTATAAGCACCGTGTTTGTGTTTTCTGTACTGGAATATGAACGCTGTTGACTCTGGAATTGGCTTGTTTTGGAATTGACTGCCAGGTTTGGGGTCAACGAAACACAATATTTAATTGGTCCTGATCCAAGCAGCTGGATGATGTAAAAGGGTATACTGTATCTAAGGAAATAATGTGTTGATGCAAAAAAAGGCATCTCGTTAAGTATTTGAAAAAGATTGCGTCCGTTAACTTCGACAGCCATTCCCCTATCCAGGGCTTAATTGATTCTGTCTAATTTAACATGCCGAGTTTTTTTACGTGTCTACCGACGTCCCTGCTGTCTTTAGACCTCACTATTTACAATACTCAGTGGCGAAGTGCACTCGAAAAATATCCTAAAAGAAAATGTTTGCATTTGCCTATTTTTTTCAAGTTGTCAACTGTGAGGTTCTGTGTCTGCCTATTGTCTTTCTGTTTTTTTTTTAGTTTTCTACGTTCTTGTATGTTGGTTTCTGTTTGTTCCGGTTCATTCTCTTGAACGTATTTTCAGTCTGTTGTTAATGGTCCCACCTGTGTCCCACCTGTACCCTTAGTCAGTTCACTACCCCCATAGTGAGGTATTGTTGTTTGTCACTCAGCAGCGTCCTTAGTCTGTCTAGATTTGTCCAGCCAAATAGTGTACCAACTCTAGCTTACCCCTTAAGACGAAACCGCCTACCTACCTGCCTGTATTTTTTTGCCTGCTGTTAGCGAATACCTGCCAGTCTGCCTAGGGTTTTCACTACCTTTGCCTGCCTTCATTGGATCGTTGTGTTTGCCTGTCTGACCGCAAATCCAGCCTGAACCCGTTAATAAATCTGCCTGTCGCTCTGTGTCTGGATCCAAACCACTTCAGGATGAACTGAGTGCATTCACGAGACCTACCTTTATGGATTCGATCCCATTTCATGAAATTAGGAATCATTTAATTTAAGAACAAAAGTATTTGGTTGTAATGTTGTATCTATCGAACTGGCACCGGGATCCTTTAGGAGAGCTACTGTGTTCTGGCCTTGACCTGAGCTCCACTCTAACAACACTGTAGACTAAACATCAGTTACAGGGCAGCACCTTGACAAGCCTGTCTGATTCAGGGTTGGATACCTGCACACTCAGCAGCTCTCCAGATGAGGGGCTCATATTATGAGTTTTACAGCAGACTAACATAGTAGTTATTCCCCTAGATGCCTTGATACGAAGCTCAATGGTAGGAGGTGGTTAAACTTTGGGATCAGAGATCAGCCTTCTATTTATATTTACATGGGCTTTATATAGACCACGGCAGTTATTGTGGTAATGACATGGCTCGATATTTATGGGTCCTGACTACCTGGTTAAATAGACCGAGTTGGACAAACCGAGTTACATTTTTCAAATGTAATTTACTTGCAGGAAATACACTGTATGTATATGTCTGTTTGAGTGTTTAATACGATAAGTTTACTTGTTCACAAACATTCATATTCTTTTTTTCAAATATATTATTTATTTTCTACCCTAACCGGTTTTACTCTGAAAAAGAGACCCTTCTACTTCTACTTCTTTGAGTTCTTACCTCCATTTCCTTGTGGTATTGGCAGGTGAGAGTGTAGGGTAGAGTTTGCAGCGTGGCGTAGGCAAAGCCTGTCAGAGCTGACATCAGAGTGACCAGGACCACACTCTGGGACAGGCAGATGACCACGGCCGAGACTGTAAAGCTCACCATGCTGCTCAGGTAGACCCGGCGTGACCCAAACAGCTGGACGAGCCGACTCATGAGCAGGGAGAAGACGGTAGAGGTGGCACACTGTAGGAAAAGTCCAATGCTGCCCACACGGATGCCTGCGAAACACCACTGTAATTGTAATTGTGGGAACGAATTCAGGCAAATGATATATGTAATAATGACAGGGCTAATATTCATGGTAACAATAGTTCTTTGCGATGTTGATTTCGTCGGCAAGCTGTTAGATTTACACACAGACACACACACACCGAGCACGAGGTAAGTAAAAAAATGAAATGTTCTTGCGGCGAGAGGATTTGGTCTTGATAGACCTCAAGCTGCTGTATCTACGAATGCAAAAACTTTGTGTTATTTTCTCCCACAACTTCTGAGTAACTACATCCCAAATTATATCTGATCTAAGGACAGAGAACACTTATTGGCAGACAGTGCAGTAAGCTCATAGACATGAACACACCCAACAGGGTTGGGTCACCAAACAGCTTAACTTAAGTGTCTGGAAAACCTTAACAGACCAAAATAAGCATAAATAAACCCCATAGTAAGAGCTCCATGCTGCAGGTAGCCTGAGGCCGGTATTTACTGAGGTGGTGGCCCTCGCTTCAGCAAAAAAAATTAATCCAAAGACAATGCTTCATTTGACGGATATAAGAAATAATTGTATGCTGTAACAGCACCGTGCAAGATTCTAGCCGCCTTCGCACAGACACACTCAGCCACACACAGACACACTCAGACACACTCAGACACACACAGACACACACAGACACACTCAGACACACTCAGACACACACAGACACACTCAGACACACTCAGACACACTCAGCCACACTCAGACACACACAGACACACTCAGACACACACAGACACACTCAGACACACTCAGACACACACAGACACACTCAGACACACTCAGACACACACAGACACACTCAAACACACACAGACACACTCAGACACACACAGACACACTCAGACACACTCAGACACACTCAGACACACTCAAACACACACAGACACACTCAGACACACTCAGACACACTCAGACACACACAGACACACACAGACACACTCAGACACACTCAGACACACTCAGACACACACAGACACACTCAGACACACTCAGACACACTCAGACATTACTTGTGTGACGAAGGCAGAGTGAAAGACACCTGGAGCAGTCTAGGCATGCTTAACCTCACTAGTCCAGCTTAACGACTCGTTCCAGCCAACAACAATAGTCCAACCACTAAAACCCCTGGCACTCCAGGATGGCCTGAGAATGGTTTCCAAGTGTTTGACTTCTTTTAAATACTGTTTGAACCCAGGTCAGGTTCCAACCAGTGCCAGTCACAGGCTGAGAGTCGTCAGCAGAAACATGCTCCAGGGAAGACGAGGGGGAGGACAGGAAGCATTACAGAACTCCGCTAAACACGTCGAAGACGCGCAAAGAGCTGACGTGAAGCATTCACATAGAGTGAGCGAGGTGCCTTTTCTCTGTCTCTCCATGTCTGTTTCGCTTGGTTGGGCGTCTATGTCTGTCTCTCACAGGTCACCACAAACTGAGACTGTGTGCCACAACCGGCCTGATTCTGACTCGTTTGAAACTCTTAGCCAAAAAAATCCACGAAATTGAACTTTTTAGCCCAATGGTGAAGCCATGGCTCACTACTGAGCTCAGGACAATGGGACTGAACATCCCCCTGCGATTCCTTGACTGACAGGCTGCCCTCAGGTGGCGGAGGTAGAAAAACCGCATCCACTATTCTAACACAGGGGTCCCTCAGGGGTGTGTGCTTATACCCCTCCTGAATTACCCGTTCTCCGGTTACTGTGCCAGGACAAGGTACTACACAGGTACTACACCTGACCACTGATGATGATTAGACCCGGCAATGCCGTAAGCAGGGCAATTATCTCTACCTCAACATCAGGAAAGACAGCTAAAATGTCCTCTGTGTCCACATCCTTAATAAATGCACATGGTGTATGACCACCCAGACAGTTGTGAGGAAGGCATGTCAGCACCTCTTCCCCCTCAGGCGGCTGAAACAATTTGACATGAGCCTCCAGAACTCCTACAGTCTTCAGGTCCCTAGGAGCATCTTGACAGGCGGCATAAACCCGTGGTATGGTAAGTGCATTGACCTTGGTCGCAGGGCGCGCCAGCGAGGGGTGTGAACAGTCAAGTTAATCACCGCGCTAACCTCGCTCCCCTTCAGGAGGTCTAAGCTTCCAACTGGCTCATCAATCTCCTCTCCTCCCTAATGTAACATAAATTAAAGTGTGCAATGAACCAAATAACCCATCGATACGACCAACAGTTGAATTAGAGTCATCTCAATGCCAAACACGCTTACACGCTAACACATTATTTGTTGTGTGTCCCAACGTGTATGTACATAATGCTCCACTACCTCACACCGCGTCACATCAGGTTAGTGCCGGTGATCCCCGTACACACGGATGAGCCAAAACATTATGACGCAAATAGCATTAATTATTTTTTAACAAGGGCACTTGTCTAGGTCTGGGTAGATTAGACGACGAGTGAACAATCAGTTCTTGTAGTCAACGTGTTGGATGTATGAAAAATGGGCTCTTTGACCAGGGACAAATTGTTATGGCCAAACCACAAACCGGCAGCAAGGCTACACCAGACGTTTAGTAGACTGAGTATTTACTATGCTTGCAGATCACAGGTCACACATAGGTACCAGGGAGACAGGCAATGTTACCGTGAACAACAGATCATAACATGTTCTCAAACAACTGAGCATTGGAATCCGGACACATTCGTCCCCTGCATGGTGGAGGGAGGTAACAGACCGGACATTTCCCTAGAGGCCAGCGGAGTGTTCAGGTGTTGAAGAAGGTGTTGAGGAGGTGCAGACTGACTGGGACTGGATTATAGCTGCACTCTAATTCGTAAGATGGTATTCGAATATAACTTTAACTATTTTAAAAATCCCTCAATTAGATGTGGCCTTTTCAGCACTTTGGGGTCTCACATTGTGAATCCATCCAAGAACAAATCTAACACTAATGAATTCAAAGAATGTTCTCATGTGACAACATCCAATAATAATCTCTGAGTAACACAGAACAACCGACAGAACCACACACACACACACCACACACATAAACAGCAGAGGCAACTCACCATCGTCGTAGCGCTGCCTGGAGGGGCTCCCGGGCGGGGCGCTGGGCACGCCCCCGTACAGACCCTCCCCCAGGAAGTCAGTATAGAAGAGCATGAAGGACATGACCGCCATCCAGCTGCAGAGCTGCGACGCGCACAGCCTGGTCATCACGCGGGGAACGTGGTGGTAGCCGCGGTAGATGGCCGGCGTCATGGCCCAGCACGTCCTCAGCAGGCACAATGGGGGAGCCCAGGTCAGGAGGCGCGGACGGTACTTTAGCAGCTGCAGGCAGGAGCGCCGCACGGAGGCGCAGTGGCCAGTCTCCAGGACAGAACCCGGCCCGGGTGCGGCGCCGACGGCACGCAGCGCCTCCTCCGACACCTTCATGGTGATCAGCACGCTTGTGACGAAGATGAGGATGAGCATGAAGAAGAGGCACTCCGCCTGTCCGCCTAGGTAGATGGACAGCAGGCCCTGGCTCCAGTCCAGGGCGGGCAGCAGGTATCCCACGCATCCACCAAGGCTGACCATGAAGGAAAACATGGCAAAGGCCTGGTTGCAGTCCTCCTCATCGTGGTACAGGTCGGAGAGGAGGGCCTCCAGGGGCGTGAAGCACACCTGGCCGCAGAAGTCCAGGAGGCCCACGCCGAAGATGAGGAAGGTCACCTGTAGGGGGCGTCCTCCCCAGAAGAAATAGGTGGCGAGCAGGTCTGCATGGGGGATTATGAGGAGGGCCAGAAGGACCCCCAGGGACAGCAGCCAAATAAAGGGCCGGCGCCGGCCGTAGCTGCTGTTGCAGTGGTCACTGGCTGAGCCAATTAGAGGGATGAAGATGAGTCCCAACACCGGGCCAATACCTACAGGGAGCAGAAGAGGGGCATCAGGGAGGGGCATCAGTGGGCGGGCATCAGGAAGGGGCATCAGGGAGGGCCGTCAGTGGGCGGGCATCAGGGAGGGGCATCAGGGAGGGTTATGAATGGGCGGACATCAGGAAAAGGCATCAGGGAGGAGCATCAGGGAGGGGCATCAGGGAGGGGCATCAGTGGGGGGGCATCAGGAAGGGGCATCAGGGAGGGGCATCAGGGAAGGGCGTCAGTGGGGTGGGGGGCATCAGGAAGGGGCATCAGGGAAGGGCGTCAGTGGGGTGGGGGCATCAGGGAGGGGCATCAGTGGGCGGGCATCACATGCGTTCATTCACTTGGTTATCAGAATCTAAGTTACAGGGAGGACCCTAATATTTGGTGCCCCAGTTAGTGTAGTTAACAGTTTCAGATGTTTCAGATGTATTAACATAACAGACCGGGGCAGACCGGTGCAGAATAGACCATACACCACAATATGCAGTCGATCTCATACAGTACACATGTACATTTATAACATAGGACACATGTCCCAACCCTAACCCAATCCCTTGCAGATGCCTTGCCTTCTATTGACAGGGACAGAAGAGTTAATTAAACAATTAAGAGAAGTGGCCATTAGATGAAGTAGTGGGCTGCATCTGAGAATCTGACAGTAGTGCTGGGAATATGTCCAGGACACATTATCCGTCTTCATTTATAAAACACTCCTAGGCTGTCCAATTTAAAGGAGCTCAGAGGATGCAGTGAATTAGCATTTGTGAAATGTCCAAATCGTTCCGGGAACGATACAAGAGAATAAAAGAATCCGTCTGGCGAATGAGATGAGCGGATGTTAGCGTGTCATGCCGTGTCATGTCCATCTGAGCTGAAACGTTGTTTAAAATTTTGGTCGGCCAAACTACATCTGTTAACTTTGGATACAAGATTATCTGAACCAAGTGTCTTCACAATAGACTTTGCAGAACAATCCATAGGGGGTAATGCTAATATTCCAGCCCAGAACACACTGCAGCACCCTGGCTAGCGCATGACTGTGGCCCTTGTTCTGCTATTGTTAGCGTGGAACAAACCCAATGCCACATTTAGCCAAATTAGAAACTCAACTATGGCATCTAAAATTAGCCTGTACCAGTTTCCACAAATGTGGTCCTGTGCCAGCCAGTCAACAACCACAGGGGAAGTTTGTTCCGATCTTTTACATAATTGGCTGGTGGGGCAATTCTGGGTCCCACCCCCCCAACCCGCCCCTTCCTCCCTGTGACCCAGCAGAGTTGCGGTGGGTTCTATGTGTCATTATTCATGTCATGAGAAGTCATGAAATAATTACTGTCTTCCCTCATTTAGATACGAAAACCTTAGGGGTTTGAAAACCCTTCCTTCGATAAGCTTCCCAACGCCACGCGTCTCCTTATACAGGCCCAGTGTTCAGTATAATTTCATGTTCAGAAGCGGACACTTTAGAAAGCAGTTCCCATCTAAAACTGAACATGAATCCAACCTTCTCGGTCATGTGGTCAATAAGACAGCATGCTGTATAGGACAGACGTTTTTACAATTTCAGGTTGGGTTTTAACACAAACACACATATATATATTTCTGATGCGAGAACTTCTAACTCTTCTCATTCAGCTCACATGCATAATCGTGTCACTTTGGGCCAACCCCCTGGCGATGCCAATGCCACGCCATGCTAACACTCCCCCGTCACCTCTAATGAATGTCCTGTCAGACGGCGGGGCGTCGGTAACCGGAGCTGGCTCACCTAGCACCATGGTCATGTACTGCTCCTCCACCCCGGCCTCCAGCAGCAGAGGGGGGACATACGTGATCCCAGCTGCCACGCAGATCTCCAGGCCGCAGGTCAGGGAGTTCAGCAAGACGAGACGCCACTGAGACCTCCATCCGGGCATAGTTACCGGGTCGCCTTTCCGCGCTAAACCGTCGCCCGGGTGACGACGTTGTCGGACGAGCGAGAGGCAGATGGCCCCTCTTGGGACGAGGCTTGGGGATGATTTGGCCTCGGTGGACAGGGAGAGCAGGGAGAACTCAGATGGCCTGGATGATCCATCCTGGTCCCCACATTCTGGATCTGAAAGAGAAGAGTGGATGAGATAGGTGTTCAGGGGGGGGGCATAGAGTACCTGTGAAAAAGATGATGTCAAAGAGCCGGGACCAGCCGGACAAGTGAGGGGGGGAAGGGAAACGCCACACACACACATAGTCGGGTAGATCACTGTCAGACTGAAGCACCTGGCTGCATGACGCCTCAGGCTACAAGACGGCTTGATTGCTCCTGCCGCAGAGAGGCTCTTTCTCGAGACAAAAGTTTTCCAGCGCGTAGAAGCGGAGCGGGTTGGAGCGCCCCGATTGGACACTAAAGATTTGACACAGCTCAAGCAGCGGAGAGATGGGTCAGCCCGATAAGGCAACGTGGCAAACGCACCCGTTTGGCAACCATTCTCCCTCAGGGTTTTCTCAGGGCAGAGGGATTAGAAAAAAGGCCTAACAAAAGTGGTTGACAGATAGAGAGAGAGGCATTCCAGGGGCTGTCTCTATGTCCGGTCTGAGGTGTGGCCTGGCTGTATCTGCAGAGGTGTTCAACTGTTAAGACACCGGCAAGTCAAAGAGCAGCTAGGCAGGATCACATGGAGTCCATAGATATTCCCTCCACCATGTCGAATTGCCGTGTCAAAAGCAGTAACAAGTTGGACTTTTCTGTCCATTTTCTGTCCATCCACTTTCCATTTAAAGCATTCTTCAAAAATGTGCCTATTCGCACACAGACACACAGACACACAGACACAGAGAGTATGCGAAGCCCAACCCAGATTCATCTGATGGAACCAGGAAACTATGTTTCATCCCAACGCCACCCAGGTTCTGCCCACGCCACCCAGGTTCTGCCCACGCAGTCCAGCTTCAGCCGATACCAAACCGAGCACCAGAATGTAGTCCTTCAAACTCCCAAATCTTTTCCTCCCACAACCCTCCGGAGCATGAATCTCATGTGAAGGACATCTCCCCACTAATGACACGAGCTATTCTCTATTTCACGCCTTCCTGCCTGTCCTTCTCACGTAAATACCTCTTATCTTCATTTTAGTCTCTCACAAGAGCAAAGTTAGATTTCCATCATCAGGAGCATAGAACAGGAAGAGCACGAAGCGAGATAAGACATCATATCAAATGACTCAGTATACAGCCTGGTCAAACTGTCAACTGTAAATGTGGTGCTGTGACAAATATAGGAACAGGAAGAGTAAATAGATAGTGTTCCTTATGTTGTCCTCTTGGGAGAAATTGATTGGGGGGGGAACAACAGATGATATAATTCCCCGCGACGTGGGATCCTATTTCCCAATATGTAGGTTCCAAACTGCCTCAGGGTCAGACGTCGTTTGTTCCTTCTGGCGAGACGCAGCCTTCTGCCAGATGCCATCTGAGCAAGAGATGTGTAAGAACACGGAGAACAGTCGCAGACAAGGTGCTAAATTCAGATTCTGTGTGAAATTCCTCCGCCAGTGTGGTCCATCTGTTCATCCCTAGCAACTTAAATGGATATGCCATCTTTAATAACCGACTCAGTTTGTCACTGTTAGGAGCATGAACAGAATTGGCTGCGTGTACAGAGCAGAATCTATGTCCTTTATAATATAGTTTCAGTCAGAAAGTGAAAGTGTCTAAACACTCAGCAATCAAACAGCTAGGAAATACAGTAATCTGTTATCAAAACATGTTTTGCAGAAATGCTCTTGAACCCAGAGTTCAGTCCGGCTAATGAGCTCATCGTCGAAGAGATGAATGGATGTGGGCCATGAGAGATGTGGGAGCCTGAGAAAACAGACGATTTAGCAGCGTGGAACCGGCAGGGGCCTCAGCCCTCACCTTTATAAAGAATGTAGGGCATTTTGACACCCATCAAGTCCTGCTCCCATAGGCCCAGAAAGAGGCGTTCAACACTAACCCACCCCAAACCCACCCCAAATACAGCCCGAACCCAGCCTGAACCCCCCCGAACCCACCCCAAATACAGCCTGAATCCACTCGGACCCACCTCGAACCCACCCCAAATACAGCCCAAACCCAGCCTGAACCCACCCGAACCCACCCCAAATACAGCGTGATCCCCGCCTGAACCCACCCGAACCCACCCCAAATACAGCCTGAACCCAGCCTGAACCCACCCGACCAACCCCAAACCCAGACTGAATCTGAGCCTGAATCAGCACATGACACGTGTTGAGTTTAAACTCTGCACTTTTAAATACCGTACCATCACCATAGAGTGGAATAGAGCTTCCTCTGGGGCCAAGCTCTGTTTCTAAAGAACAGGAGCCATCAGCTGAGGCACCCACACACACACACACAGGAACCCAGACAACAGCCATTTCGCACAGGTTCAATGGCACCTCCAGCATCACGGTATATTCCATTTGCGCTCTTCGATCGGGCAGCTATAGCCCCAGACATAATTAATAAGAGCCACGGCCCTCAGTCTTCTCCATGGATGACTCACCAAGGCCCAAGCCAGAGGCAGCAGCCAGAGGTAGGAGGGGAGCTGGGAGAGGTGCTTTTGTCACTACAGCACTGTTTTCCATTTGGCCCATTAGCAGGTCCATTCAGACCGAGGCCTCCCAAATCAGCCCTAATGGCTCTGAGGGGTATTATAAGAAAACAAAACCGGCTTTGTGTACATTTAGCCCGTCCAAGTAACTTGATATAGTGAGGATGAGGGCCGTTCAATTCGTTTTTTTAACGCAGTGTTTTATATTCTGAACTGAAGGAAAAAAAACGAAATTCAGGAAAAACAGCAACTGGAGAGTCTGTCCGTCAGTCTGAGAGCAGAGGGAGAGAATTGCTGCGACATGACATCAGAAGGACCACAAGCGCCACCCGGACACAGCGGATGAGGAAACCTCAAGAGAGTAGGTCCGGTGGCGCTCTGGCTCCCGCTAAAAGGCTGACGTCCTGCAGTTCACTCTCCCTTTGGGTTTATGTTGAGAGACTGCAGACATGGAGACGGAGGAACAGAGATCTGTGTTCACAGGAGCGGGCCGGCGTCCAAGTGGCTTTAGCCCCCAGTCATCCAGAGACAGTTGGGACGGAGAAGACTGGGGAGCAGTATCTCTATGGGGTTGGAGCCTCACAACTGGACCACATGACAGGGTATTACCTGACCTCGCTACCCTCTGGATTCATAATCTCATCCCCCACATCTGTCCCAAATGACCTTAGGATTTGGCTGCCAATTACGTGGCCTGCAGAACAGCTTTAGGAACGAATCCTGGCCGGAGTTTGTTAATGCCATTCTGATGTGAGTGATTTGCACATGGATTAAGTGAACATCACAAGGGATGGCTGTTTATTAGTAGACTGAAAGTAGCATGTCTCTACCAAGAAGACACATGAGTGAAGGAAGAAATGATTTGACCCCCTGCTGATTTTGTACGTTTGCCCACTGACAAAGACACGATCAGTCTAGATATTTAATGTTAGGTTTAATTAAACAGAGACAGAATAACAACAACAAAACACGTAGTGAGTTAACCAATTGTTTTCTTGGTGACTACGGTCCCAGCTGCCTTGAGATCATTGACAAAATAGCTCCCGATTTAAATACTTGCTACTTCGCACTTGTTTGAAAATATACTCTAGAAAAATGTACATTTGACATTGAGTGATGAGTTATAAACACTGTTTGAGGTAATGGCAGCCAAATAAGTATGGTCTGGCCAGTGATAGTTGCATCACTTTTTAATGGGCGTTCTAACAAAACGTTCTAATCACACGGGTCTGATTGTAGACATCAGGGATCACTCAAGCCTGACCACACCGGTTTGATCATACGTGCAAAAGGGTTAAGAGACTGCTCCTAACCTCAGCTCGTTATCTGTATAAAAGACACCTGGGAGCCAGAAATCTTACTGATTGACAGGTGATCAATTACTTTTTTCACTGAGTAAAATGCTAATCAACTTATAACTTATTTTAAATGCGTTATTCTGTCTGTCACTGTTCAAATGAACCTACCATTAAAATGATCTTCGTCAGTCTTTGTCAGTGGGCAAACATACAAAATCAGAAGGGGATCAAATAATTTATTCCTACACTGTAAGTTGTCATTTTAAATCATGGGGTGGTACTTTCTGGTACTATGTGGTACTATGTTGTACTATCTGGTACTACGTGATACTATCTGGTACTTTTTGGTGCTATCTGGTACTATGTGGTACTATCTGGTACTATGTGGTACTATCTGGTACTATGTGGTACTATGTGGTACTATCTGGTACTACGTGATACTATCTGGTACTATGTTGTACTATCTGGTACTACGTTGTACTATCTGGTACTACGTGATACTATCTGGTACTATGTGGTACTATCTGGTACCATTCATCTATAAAGTAAGTTCCTCACAGGATTCCACCTCTGGCTGCTGGCTCACCTCTGTATTCAGCATTAAGACACTTTTTTAAATTCAAATAAAAACACATTTCCTGGGTCAAATCAGGAAGATAAAGTGGTTTGTGCCTTTGAGCCTGCCACTCCTCAATCCCCCCCCTGCCACTCCTCAGTCCACGTCCTAACTCACAGAGGAATCCAGGTTGGCATGAGTGATCACAGACCGGATAAGAGGAGGAGAG
The DNA here is from genome assembly GCA_029465975.1 of Dallia pectoralis. NCBI lineage: Eukaryota > Metazoa > Chordata > Actinopteri > Esociformes > Umbridae > Dallia > Dallia pectoralis. Next base: position 6,844,025 of record CM055740.1, on the reverse strand, counting down.
GAATGCAGGTCAGGAGAACTGATCACAGAACAGAGAAGAGGAGGAGAGGAGTAGAGGAATGCAGGTCAGGATAACTGATCACAGAACAGAGAAGAGGAGGAGAGGAGGAGAGGAGGAGAGGAGGAGGAGAGGAATGCCGGTCGGAGTGACTAATCCCCAACCGCAGACGTGGAGACGAGGAGACGTGGAGGATCCCTTCAACAATGCTGAATGGAGTCAGTAAGAGATCTAGAAGATGACTGTCATCACACGCTAACAGCACAACAATGGAGCAGCACAAAGTCCAGTGAAGAGGCCCTTTTGTGAATCAATGCCTGATAATGTCCCTGCTGATTGCTGCTTCTCAGTCCCCAAGAGCCTATTGTGTTAAGGTGAAAGGACTAATATCAGTAAACAGCCTCGCTGCGTTCTTCATATGGACTTTATCAAACCGAAAATTAGCCAGAATGCTACTTATCTCGCGGAATATTGCAATACAAGTGAAGCTGCATCTCGTGCCTGCTATGAGTAGCACAGTCTGTACTATACAAGCAAGTAAACAGTGTTGTAATTAGTGATGTAATCAATGGTGTCGTGGTCAATACAGGCAGAAAATAAATTACATTTATCCATCTTTTGCTGACATATTGTATGGTCAGCAATACTTTTGTTTACCATTTCTTTTTCTTTAAGATCACCAACCGTCATTTTATTAATTTAGCTAACGGCCTTATATCCAGAGCAACTAACTGTACTTGTGACTGTAAACATTTCAGACTTGGTCGCGTTAGGGAATCAGAAACACAACTTCTGACACATTGACCACCGACTGAGAGACACTTGACACCCATTTCTCTATCACTACTTCTAGCACAACGCGAGGTGAACACAAGGACAACATTTGCATCTTCTATCAGATTGTTCCGATCAGCCGGCGCTGTCAGTCAGAAAGCGATGTATGGAAAAGACCACATGCAAACAGGGTGGAGGATATCGCAATGTACTCACTATGTGAAGTAGATGAAAACAGCAGATGTCCAGGAGAAATGCATATTCTGATCCACTACCACACAGGCACCCACACAGGCACCCACACAGGCACACAGGCACACAGACACACAGCCACACAGACCCACAGACACTCAGACACACAGACACTCAGACACACAGACACTCAGACACACAGACACACAGACACACAGGCACACAGACAACACAGACACTCAGACACTCAGCCACACAGAAACACAGACACACAGACACACATACACACAGACACACAGACACTCAGACACACAGACACACAGACACACAGACACTCAGCCACACAGACACACAGACACACATGCACACAGACACACAGACACACAGGCACACAGACACACAGGCACACAGACACACAGACACACAGATACACAGAACACTTAGCACTTATATACACTCCTAATCCCTTCACAAGTCCACTGGCATGAGGACAGGTATATAGATCTCTCTTCTCACTCACATACCTGACCACACTGTGAACCTATCTCATGCTGTCTGCCTTGTCCTCTCTGTATTGACTCTTGTCTTCTTGGTTCCTCCCTCAGATGCTTCTCTGTTCCAGCCTGTAGTGTGGGAAAACCCCAACACGGCACAGGAATCATCTCCTCAAGAAGAAGACGCACTGTGGCTCAAACGTCTTCCTAGAAATTACTTGTTATTACTCACCACACTCCCACTAGCACACAGGCACACAGACACACACACAGACACACAGGCACACATGCACACACAGGCACACAGGAAAAAAGACACACAGGCACACAGACACACAGACATACAGGAACAAAGACACACAGGCACCCAGGCACACAGACACACAGACACACATGCACACAGACACACAGGCACCCAGGCAAACAGACACACAGACACACAATCACACAGGACCACAGGCACACAGACACACAGACACACAGGCACACAGGCACACAGACACAAAGGCACACAGGCACACAGACACACAGGCACACAGACACACGGGCACACAGGCACACAGGCACACAGACACACAGGCACACAGGCACACAGACACACAGGCACACAGACCTAGAACAGATTTCAGTGGAGAGAAACATCCATTCATATCAGTTCCGCTTAAAAACAGTCAATCACTCCTCCTCTTCGACCCCGAAAGTTTCTGATCCAGTCAACCATGGTTTGGGAATGGTCCTCTCCTGCTCTCCCTGCTATAAGTCAGAGCTCTGTGTACTACCCCTCCTGGGTTCAGAGACTTACTTCCATTCATACACACTAAGTACCCCTCCTCCCCCCCCCCTCCCCCGCCAGGCAGGCATTCGTGCCCAGACCGCTACACAAAACCATTTAATTTGATAACTGACTGGAGATGTGGAGAGGAATCTGGGAGAGTAAGTCATTAGAGCATGCCTGTAGTTTAAAGGATCTCCTTTAATGCGGCGCGGAGCCCCGGGGCAGATCAATACGAAGACAGAGTGCAGCCAATGGCCGTAGAAAACACTTTGCCCACAGGAGTGGTTTGCATGGAATTAGATTAGATTCAGAGAGCTCACAGCTTAGAGTTTGAGTTTGCTAAAAGACCATTTTTTGACTGACAAAAGCATTTTTCTTATTGTTCCTTTCTACCGGGCTGTTGGGCTGAAACAAAATGCGTTCTGTTTCAGAAATGTACATGGGCAAATGGAGGTATATTTTCAATGGCTACTTTTGACGAACATAAAAAAACGATCTTGTACAAAAATGGACCAAGCAAAATCTAACTTTGTTGTCTTTGTCTGTGTGGGAAAATAAACTCAGTCTATACTGACCTCTTTGCTACTAATTAACAGAGTAAAAACTGATCGTGAAAGACTTTTAGTATGCCACAGAGTGAAAGACAAATGGGTCTTCAACAAAGTAAGAATAATGATGTTTCTTCTGTAAATGTACTTAAGTCAAACCACCAAGGAACTAGAGTTCCTCCCAGTCCCATTCCTAGATCCAGTTGGCCTCCCTACCCAGAATATTCAAAAAGCTAAAATAGGAGCGCTTGGCAAATACGCTGTAGGCGTAACTTTAAGTGCACAGACATTCATTTAAAGACACAGCTCAGCATCTTGGAGCTGAAACAGGAAGTAAATCGGACTTGCAGCATCTGAACAGAACCTGTTTCGTTTAATTGAAGTCATTAGCGGTTCATTACACGTTCATGGGTGAAGATATCAGCAGGCTGGGGCTTTTTTTATTCCACAAGTGGGTTTTCAGTATTCCACAAACCCCGCTCCAGCACTTCAAACCTAAACCGGAGTCCACAGGAAGCTGAGATGGACTTCTCCACGTTTGGATCACTGAGACAAAGGTATTAGAAAAAGTGAAACTGCCCAGTCAACGTCAGTGTTAGTCACCTTACAGATGAATAGGCGGATAAAGGGTTAATCAGGCATTGTGTGTTCGCATAGCAAATGAGCCTTAAGGTTATGATAGTAACTCACATCTCCGCACAACCTCTAGCTTAAGATCAAGGTGGAAAGCGGACAGGGAGACAGTGACAACAGAGAGACGACACTCATCTAAAGGTTTTCTCAGAGAGGAGCCTTACTGCAAATCATTAGTTAAGCTGCTGTAAATGCCTGCCATTAGGACAACACACAGCCTATTAGAGACAGCAGTCATTGCCTGACAGAAGAGATCTCTGGGGGACACCTCGACTCTGTGATGTTTCTGAGCTCGGGAGTTGTTGTACAGCACGTTTGACTGCCTGGAGAGTGCCTGGGAACCCAACAATTAACGACCGGGTCAAACCCTAAAGTAAACAGACCCCAAAAGTAGACAGGACTGGGAAAGTAGGCAGAACCGGGAAAGTAGGCAAAACCGGAAAGTAGACAGGCCCGGAAAGTAGGGAGGACCGGGAAAGTAGGCAGGACCGGAAAGTAGACAGGACCGGAAAGTAGACAGGACCTGAAAGTAGACAGGACCGGAAAGTAGACAGGACCTGAATGTAGACAGGACCGGAAAGTAGACAGGACCTGAAAGTAGACAGGACCTGAAAGTAGACAGGACATACACACACACACACACACCACACACACACGCAGGCACACACACACACACACATTTTTGTGTTGCTTAGCAGCTGTGTTCACATAGCAAAACCACTCCCTCACAGACAATGACATGAATTCAATTAAAAACAGAAAATCAAAACATAAAAGGGCCTTAGAAACAGAACTTGCATGCTAAGCCCCACCAACAGCAGAGGCACAGCAGGGGTGTTGAAGTCGAATGGGAAAGAAGACATGTCAATCCTCAACTCCAACACACAAAAGACAGCCACAGAATGGCAAGATCAACAAACTCAAACTCACTTTTACTTAGATTAGCCATGGAAAGTTGTAAACCAAAGACAACACCAGATATCAAAAGTAAATATCAAAAAGGTTACTGCTGACATTAGCAGAAATCCATTACTAACCTGATATTAAACAAATACTTAAAAATTCCCCTCAGATCTACAGTATGTTATGTGAATTTCGTCAAATTTAACTAGAACACAGTTAAAGTCATATTGATTGCAAGACAGCGGTCTGTTACATACAGTACCGGTCGATAGTTTGGACACACCCTTCTCATCCAAAGTTATTTCTTTATTCATTGGTACATAACAAGTGACAATCAAACCAATCAAACTTGTGGGAGGTGCTTCAAGAAGCCTGAGGTGAATTCTCTTCAGATTACTTTAAAATGGACAACAAGAATACCAAAGGTCTGCAAGGCTGTAATTACTGCAAATGGAAAACTATTTGACAAAACCAGTTCGAAAAACAAAGACTATATTTCCTATTCATTTTTCTAACGTAATGTAATATCTAATCTAATTGAAAACAAGGACATTTCTGACTAACCTCAAATATCTGAATGGTGGTTTTCATTTCATGTTGTAGATTAATTAAAATAGCCAACCTTTGATAACAGCTTTGATGACAGCTTTGATGACAGCATTGATGACAGCTTTGATGACAGCTTTGATGACATCTTTGTCATCTCAGCCAGCTCCTTGTTAAAACACACCTCCAGGGGGTATAAGGACTGTTTTCCCAAGGACAACGATGGTGCTGCATCAAATGATCTTGCTATCGAACGCCAAAGGGATTCTAGTCATTGGCTTAAGACAGTGTCTTCATGTAAAACGCGGCGTCACAAACACCGTAATGTACAGCACAGATACAACTCTTTTTTTACGCGTTCAATGGAAAACGACACATCAGTTGGTGTTATGGAAGAACACGCTCTTTACATGTCCAATGGCAAACGACACATCAGTTGGCTTTATGGAAGCACACTGAGGTGATTAGGCCATCGATATATTTGTTTAAAAAATATTTGCAAAAAAAAAATTTAAACCAATACTGTAACTCAGACTGAAGGAGGCTGATGCAGATCTGGAACATAAGTAAACGATCACCCAAAAAATAACTCATATAAAAATACTCTTACAAACCTCCAAAAAATCTATTTCCCTTCTAAGTACATGAGTGTGACAAGAAGCAGAATCCATTTGTAACTGACACTAACAGCTCGTTTATCCAGTTCTTTTGGGGAATTTTATGTCAAATACTGAAAAAACAGGTCAGGAACTATTCTTTAGGTCAACGACCTTGGTCATCTAAGTGGTTTCATGTGTTTTGCCTTCCAGTCACTAACTATTGTTTAGCTGTGCAAGGGTGGATTAAGAGAGTCTTTTCGGACAATCCTACTTAATGAATAAATAATTTGTATTGTATTAATACACATTTCTCAATATCAAGTCACAAAAAGTTCAGGGGTCACATGTATCAATTTTGTGTATAAACTATCCTAAATGTGAACTACGGAAATTAATTTAGAATTATTGTATGCATAGAAAAAGTGTGATTCATCAAAAGTTTTAAACACACTGGAAAGAGACCTAAAAATGCTCAAATTAAATGCGGTCAAATTAAAGCAAACACAGTATTCTGTTTTGAGTAGCATTACGTGAATTCACAATGGAATAGACATTTATTCGACACCACACACAGAACATTTATTAAATTAACTAGCCTCCTTTAGAGAGATGGCAGCTTTGATACAACCCTTAGAACAATGCGTACACCTGGCTGTGACTTCTCAAGCACAAGTTCATGTCGAAGAATCCGCAGCGGTCATTAATACTTCCCATCTGTGGTTTACACAAAGATTTTCACATGCGCACGTTTGCTGAATGAGGGCCCAGGTGTGTGCGCC
>CM055740.1:6625732-6837285 GCA_029465975.1 Dallia pectoralis | reverse complement strand
CTACGCACATGCGAATATATAACATTAGAGGAGAACCATATAGTCCTCCACACCGTGTATGGAAAAACTGTTGTCTAGCTACGTACCAATAAAAATGCTAATTAACTACGATTCAGCATTGTTCTGTCTTACACCCAAGCATACACAAGCAGACGGACTACAAGCATGGCTTGTCTCTGTCAGTCCAATTGAAAGCCAATACATTTCCAAACCTTTGCTTTAGTTGCTTTTGTTAAGGTCACTGTTAACTTTCTGTTACCAGATTATCTCTTCAAAACAAGATGATGGACTCCACACAATTGGGGTCACAGTAGGACAGTGAAGGGTTTTGACTAGGCAAAAAGGAATCTGCCCTCCCTTAGGAATAGCACAGCCAAAAACACAGAGGTGGCGGAACTAATACTTAATTCTAGTGGCTTGTTATAAGCCAACAGTCGGACCATATGTACAGTGCACGCTGACTTAGCTTCAACACAGATGTGCACAATCAGAAACACCAAAATGTCTACAAAGAGGCACACATATCTTATGGAACGGCCTTGAAAAATCTGTCAGTCTTATGGTTGAGAATCTCTCTGATTAAACATACTGCAGATAAAGAACATGAATGTGTGTGTGCCTAGAAGTTTCTGGAAAGACCCAGGGGTGACATTCAGAGCGAGGTTAGGAGTCATCTCGCTTACCGATCCGACACATTAGAGAAGCCATAGCTACATGTCACTCTCCTATATGTCACTCTCCTATATGTCACTCTTCTATATGTCACTCTCCTATATGTCAGTATCATATATTTCCCTCTCCTATATGTCACTCTCCTATAAGTCACTCTCCTATATGTCACTCTCCTATATGTCACTCTCCTATATGTCACTCTCCTATGGGTGATTCTCGCGAAATTAGACTTATGAGGTGTCATAAAACATTTTGATGATAAAAGTAAATGCTATCAAAATAAGAAGGATACCGTTATAAACATCTCTTCATGTACGATTTTGCACATGATTTCAAATGAAATCATGAATACGAATTTTGTTTTTTTTCAACATTTAAAGGGAAATTTCTCATTACCGCAACGTGTCCATGACTGGATTTTGGTCCTTTGAGATCGAATTATTCATATTTAAAAAATATAAAAAATAAAAAGCTTCAGTGCATGTTATAATATAAACATTTACAGTAAAGAAACATGTGGTATTTGGTGATCATTGGTAAATGTAGTGCCAATAATAAGGAATAAAAATGTGTCCAAGACCAATTTTCTCATCCTCCGCAACAATTTTCAATCATTGTTTAAGTGCTCAAGGAACTATCATTTTTTAAGGAATTTGTTGTAAGGGACATAAATGACTGTGACACTCAAGATGGCTATCAAGTAACCAGTTATAATTTTTTTCTCTCCAGATAAAAGTAAAAATTTGGCGTGTCATAGTACCTACACGACTTTTTAGTTCTCATTACTGAAACATGTGTTTGTGAAGTTATAAAAAATGTTGCAGTTAAATTTTTTTGATTACTATATACCCCATTATGGTCTAAATATAAAAAGATAGGGAATGTTTAGCTAACTCTCATTTAGCTTCCACAGTTAGCAAGAATGTTTAAGGTCGCTCATCCTCCGCAACACCATTATCATTCACCGCAACAATTGAAGGCCTGTTGCGGTGGAGATACTCAATGTTTCGGTAATGAGAAACAGACTTATGAAGGAGGCACGTACACTATAACTGTTGCTCATTTTAATATAACTTGATAGTTTCCTTAAACGCTTCTTGAACAGATTGCGTAAACAAAATAGCTATTACAACCCCCAGCAGTGGTCACTAATTATTTTTTTTTTTTTAAATGCTTCCACAAAAAAGCAGTATGAATGCAGTATAGGCCACCTATTATTAATGCAATATTATTTACTATTTCATAGTTTTACTGTGAAACAATGTATTTCTTTTCTTTTTTACAAAAAGTTACATTCAAGATGGCAATTGTGTATTTTGTTACAGACAGTTGAAAAGAAAAGGGCATCAGCGAAAAACAGTCTGGCAAAGCATAGGGAGAAAATACACAGTAATCCAGTGTTACTTGAGGATTACAGAAGAAATGAGAGAGAGAGGTCAGGGGTCAGGGTGATAATAGGGAAAGGAGAGAGAGGTCAGGGGTCAGGGTGATAATAGGGAAAGGAGAGAGAGAGAGGTCAGGGGACAGGGTGATAATAGGGAAAGGAGAGAGAGAGAGGTCAGGGGTCAGGGTGATAATAGGGAAAGGAGAGAGAGGTCAGGGGACAGGGTGATAATAGGGAAAGGAGAGAGAGGTCAGGGGTCAGGGTGATAATAGGGAAAGGAGAGAGAGGTCAGGGGTCAGGGTGATAATAGGGAAAGAGAGAGAGAGAGAGGTCAGGGGTCAGGGTGATAATAGGGAAAGAGAGAGAGAGAGGTCAGGGGTCAGGGTGATAATAGGGAAAGGAGAGAGAGGTCAGGGGACAGGGTGATAATAGGGAAAGGAGAGAGAGGTCAGGGGTCAGGGGACAGGGTGATAATAGGGAAAGGAGAGAGAGGTCAGGGGTCAGGGGACAGGGTGATAATAGGGAAAGGAGAGAGGGGTCAGGGGTCAGGGTGATAATAGGGAAAGGAGAGAGGGGTCAGGGGACAGGGTGATAATAGGGAAAGGAGAGAGAGGTCAGGGGACAGGGTGATAATAGGGAAAGGAGAGAGAGGTCAGGGGTCAGGGTGATAATAGGAAAAGGAGAGAGAGGTCAGGGTGATAATAGGGAAAGGAGAGAGAGGTCAGGGGTCAGGGTGATAATAGGGAAAGGAGAGAGAGGTCAGGGGTCAGGGTGATAATAGGTAGAGGAGAGAGAGGTCAGGGGACAGGGTGATAATGGGGAAAGGAGAGAGAGAGGTCAGGGGTCAGGGTGATAATAGGGAAAGGAGAGAGAGAGGTCAGGGGTCAGGGTGATAATAGGGAAAGAGAGAGAGAGGTCAGGGGCAGGGTGATAATAGGAAAAGAGAGAGAGAGAGAGGTCAGGGGACAGGGTGATAATAGGGAAAGGAGAGAGAGGTCAGGGGACAGGGTGATAATAGGGAAAGGAGAGAGGGGTCAGGGGTCAGGGTGATAATAGGGAAAGGAGAGAGAGGTCAGGGGTCAGGGTGATAATAGGGAAAGGAGAGAGGGGTCAGGGGACAGGGTGATAATAGGGAAAGGAGAGAGAGGTCAGGGGTCAGGGTGATAATAGGAAAAGGAGAGAGAGGTCAGGGTGATAATAGGGAAAGGAGAGAGAGGTCAGGGGTCAGGGTGATAATAGGGAAAGGAGAGAGAGGTCAGGGGTCAGGGTGATAATAGGTCGAGGAGAGAGAGGTCAGGGGACAGGGTGATAATGGGGAAAGAGAGAGAGAGAGAGGTCAGGGGTCAGGGTGATAATAGGGAAAGAGAGGTCAGGGGTCAGGGTGATAATAGGGAAAGAGAGGTCATGGGACAGGGTGATAATAGGGAAAGAGAGGTCAGGGGTCAGGGTGATAATAGGAAAAGAGAGGTCATGGGACAGGGTGATAATAGGGAAAGAGAGGTCAGGGGTCAGGGTGATAATAGGGAGAAATATAACTTGGATTCATTGTTTTGACCAACACTTGCACACACACACACACACACACAGACACACACACATTGACAACGCTTCACCCAAGTTGGGATAGCAGATAGCATGGTGGGGGTGGCTTGGTTTGTTTTTATTGGGTTGTCAACAGTGAATGTGTGAGCTAAATCTCATTTCCGAAACAATGATCCTCACTACCGAAATGGCATTTTCATTACCGCAACATGCATCTTTTTATCAATTAAGTGATAATAAGATAATCATATTTTGTTTTAAAATGTATATATGTTTTATACAACACTACTTATTTAAGGTCTGCTACATAACAAAAGTGTATGTTATCTATTAGTAAAACAATTAAATAAAAGAAATTGTAAATCATCACGTATGTTTCGGTAATGAGAGAAAATAAGGAAATTACAAAACATAATAAATATGAAAAAGTAATCTCTCCAGAGTTTTACATAGCTTTGAGCATGAGAAATAAAAGTCTACTTTAACATTAGCCAAAAATACAAGTTTCTAACCATATATTTAATGTAATGTCATGTTGCGGTAATGCTAATTTTTTATGGACTTCATCTGAAAAATGTAAATAATTATATAGGAAATATTTTTTTAATCTCCTAAAAATAATGGTCTTAGTAAGTTCCGACCTTAATCTTATATGTGCAAAAAGAAAATTGGCTTCAAGGGCATTTTAAAAATTCTGATGCTGGACACCTTCTAAATCTGGATTTCGTGAGAATCACCCCTATATGTCACTCTCCTATATGTCAGTATCCTATATTTCCCTCTCCTATATGTCCCTCTCCTATGTCACTATCCCATATATGTCAGTATCATATATTTCCCTCTCCTATATGTCACTCTTCTGATCCTATCTGGATGGACTTGACTATAACAGATAGGCTGTGTGGACCCCCTGATCTTATGGCATTGAGAGAGTGGATAATGCGTTTGTGCTACTCAGCTCCACACAGAGAAAGTCCTGCAGGAGTCTTCACAGAAACAGACGAACCATCTAGTTAGGAAGTTAGAGGTTTTGATGACATCTGGACCCATTGGCACATGAAGGACATACTACTACATTTTTAGAAAACCCGTTTTGGCTCAATGTTCCTATATTTTGCTTTCGTGGCAATAGGTCCTTCCAGTTCCTACTGTGCGAAGGAATTTAAAATAGTGAAATTGTGAACATTTTCAATTCCAAACGTCTTAACTTAATCGTCAGGGCAGGTGCCAGTCACAAACATGTGAATGTTGAAAAGTAATAATTGGCATTTTAACATTTTATTCAGTGAATTTGAATAGTCTTATGGTGTTACTGATCAACTTCTATGATACATTTACGGCAGACAATACAACACATATCTCTTCCTTCACTATTTTGTAGTACAATTTTCCTAAATCAGCAAAAAGCATGTGGAATAAGTAGTCAATTTGCCGAAAGAATAAGGTAAAATACAATGTTCTACTGATTACAGAAATGAACTCACCCAATGCAATCTAAGGGCATAGCTCACACAGAGCCTCCATTAAGGCAAGCAGCCCATCTCAGATGTATTTTACCATAATTGGTCTTTTGACCAATCAGATCAATTTAACTTCTCAAAAGACCTAATAGTGGAAAAAATATGAGAATTTGTCAGCCTTTGTAAACGCAGCCAGAAACAGAATGGAGTAAATAGAAGGACACAGGGCTGAACCTAACTGGTTAGAGCTGGTCAATAGAAGGATACAGGGCTGAAGCTAACTGGTTAGAGCTGGTCAATAGAAGGATACAGGACTGAACCTAACTGGTTAGAGCTGGTCAATAGAAGGATACAGGGCTGAACCTAACTGGTTAGAGCTGGTCAATAGAAGGACACAGGGCTGAACCTAACTGGTTAGAGCTGGTCAATAGAAGGACACAGGGCTGAACTTAACTGGTTAGAGCTGGTCAATAGAAGGACACAGGGCTGAACCTAACTGGTTAGAGCTGGTCAATAGAAGGATACAGGGCTGAACCTAACTGGTTAGAGCTGGTCAATAGAAGGATACAGGGCTGAACCTAACTGGTTAGAGCTGGTCAATAGAAGGATACAGGGCTGAACCTAACTGGTTAGAGCTGGTCAATAGAAGGATACAGGGCTGAACCTAACTGGTTAGAGCTGGTCAATAGAAGGACAAAGGGCTGAACCTAACTGGTTAGAGCTGGTCAATAGAAGGATACAGGGCTGAACCTAACTGGTTAGAGCTGGTCAATAGAAGGATACAGGGCTGAACCTAACTGGTTAGAGCTGGTCAATAGAAGGATACAGGGCTGAACCTAACTGGTTAGAGCTGGTCAATAGAAGGATACAGGGCTGAACCTAACTGGTTAGAGCTGGTCAATAGAAGGATACAGGGCTGAACCTAACTGGTTAGAGCTGGTCAATAGAAGGACAAAGGGCTGAACCTAACTGGTTAGAGCTGGTCAATAGAAGGATACAGGGCTGAACCTAACTGGTTAGAGCTGGTCAATAGAAGGATACAGGGCTGAACCTAACTGGTTAGAGCTGGTCAATAGAAGGATACAGGGCTGAACCTAACTGGTTAGAGCTGGTCAATAGAAGGATACAGGGCTGAACCTAACTGGTTAGAGCTGGTCAATAGAAGGATACAGGGCTGAACCTAACTGGTTAGAGCTGGTCAATAGAAGGACAAAGGGCTGAACCTAACTGGTTAGAGCTGGTCAATAGAAGGATACAGGGCTGAACCTAACTGGTTAGAGCTGGTCAATAGAAGGATACAGGGCTGAACCTAACTGGTTAGAGCTGGTCAATAGAAGGATACAGGGCTGAACCTAACTGGTTAGAGCTGGTCAATAGAAACAGCAGCTCAGATATATTCTAACCTAAAGCAATCATTAATATTCAAGTTGTTTGGCCATATACACAAGGTCTTGTGTGGATATCAAGAAATTAAATTATGATTTCTATTATTTGTTAGGACATTAATAGTGTAATAAAATTAACAATATAGACAATTAAAACGTTAATCGCAATTATTGGGTGTGACAATTAATCGTCACCTAAAATGTCTTAATCGTGACAGCCCAACATAGAATGCATTAAAGTGGAGAAAGTGTTCTGGGGGGTGAATAGTCCCTAAGCCCACCATGACACGTTGTTTATTTCAGTCACTCTCCGTGAAAGCAATTTCATTCACACGGGTCATGCAAAAAGTCTCTCAGAGGAGCCACACTGCAACACTGCTACTCCATGGTTAACGACATGGAGTGACAGGAGAACTAGCCCGGTCCCTTCCGTGTGTTTATTAAAGATTTCGAGCAGCTTTACGAAGCTTGCCAGGTGGTGTGTGATTATCCAGCTTTCCAGAGCATTAAGGAGCAGCACAGCTGGTCTAGCTGGAGCATTTAAGGTGACGACTCCAGGACGGAGCAGATGTGTCCCTCAGGGAGATAGGGGCAGTGATAACGTGATAAAAACACCTCTAGTCTGGTTCAACTCTCGATCGGTTGGAGGCTGAAAGGTTGAGTGGTTAAGAAGGTTGGTTCACTGTTGTTGTACTTGTAATGACTGCAGTAACTAGATATGTGCCGAGTAAAACTGAACAGAGATTAATTTGGGTAATAAAACAAAAAGGAAGTCTGTATTTTGCGGAAACACGAACACACAAACAACAAAAGCCCCTCTGAAATTAGTTGAAGCAGTTGGACCTGTTGATCGTTTTGGTCTGTGCTGTGAGTTTAGGCATTTAGTCCTGTTGAGCCGTAATAGCAGTTTAAAGACATGTAATATCACAACCTCTGTTTACAGCCAGAGCCTCCTGGCTAACGTAAGTTATCCAGTTCCCCTTTTCTGTTCCCTAGACAGGGCAGTTTAAAAAGAAACATAGAACACATATATCAACACATCTATAAATGACTTACTACTATAGGATAGTTGTCAAATCTAACATGTGTCACTTACATAGTGTTCAAACCTTTGCATCAACAGGTCTACTGAATTTCCAAAAACTCATTCAAATACTGTATTTATGAGGTTTGATCTCCAAGAACATATGAAAATGTAATGTATGGCATTTGCATATTTCCTGGTTTATGATAATGGGGGAATAATGTGACAGCACTGTAAGCCTACGCAGGTTTTCCCTTTGCCAACGTGAGAAATATAAAGCGTTATATGATCCCATATTTCTAAATGTGTTGAGTCTCACATCCATGTGTCAGAACAGCAGGGGGCTCGGCAACAGACGCACACATTTTCAGCAAAAATATAAAGATTTATAGCAAAAAGACATTTCAGCAGATACGCAGTTGTGACACTCACACTGAATACTGTATACCATTAATTCACAGGGAAACAAAGACTGACAACTTCAGCAACTCGGAAAACACGCCGATTTCACATGCACACATTTGACCGAAATATGAATCTTATGCGTTTGGAAACACCGAGAACAAGCTGCATTGCCTTAACAAACACAGCAAACTCAGCGGCACATTCTTAGGTAAAATAGCGAAATACTGACCCTGTTTTGGACGAAACTCCGGTGAATCCCTGCAGCAACTTATCCAGTGTCTGACGTTGTGTCGTTGTTGCCCAACTTGTAGTAGTGTGACGTAGAGGGACTCAGACCGGGGAGAGAGGGAGGAGAGAGGGAGGAAAGGGGAGTGAGGGAGGAGAGAGGGAGTTCATGGGAGGATGTAGGGGACTGGTTTTTAAGGAATGCGTATAGGGGCCCGATTGTAGATGTTAATCTGGACTTGTGTAAAGAAGATACTTTCCTCCTCCCCTTTCTCCACTTGTAATATTATGATAATGACACATTGGTGAATAACTAGGTTATTACGTACGTGAGCTATATATACACGAGTCTAATGCGGCAGGCGTTGAAGTGACGTTTTTATAAGCAATTACGGAACTTCCGATTTTTACTATATTTTCTTTATCGCACCGAAATAGAAAAATGCGTTACTGCAATTTAAAGGTGCAGTACCCCAATATTGTAGAATATACTTTTAGGTGCAATCTGGTATTACTGGGCACTGGTTGTAAAATAGCAGTATTGAGCCAAAAATGTAGTTTTGTCAGTTATATGCCAACAGGTCAAATGTCATCAAAACCTCTCACTTTTTAATTAGTAATTTTATTGCTAACAGCCCTAAGATAAGGATGTTAGATATAAATGATGCACATATAAATAACATATTACACATCATGGCCGAAATCGAAACATTTATTTTTAAATGTAGTTAAAAAACTGATCAGAGAAATATTTGTCCAAAATCAGTTATAAGTAACGTTTACCCGAACGGGTTAGTGGCTATGGCAGCAGGCATCCAAAAGCATGACAACCTCCTTTAAACTACTTTAATCTAAATATATATCCCCCCCCCCATAAACTTCAAATGGCACATGAAGAATATTTTATGGTATTATAGTCATTCTGTTATGCATGTGCTGTTACGCAGAACACACACATATACATAAAATAATGAATTATTGCTCTCCAAAAGTTGTTTTGGATACATATGATACATCTACAGCAGAGCTCCAAACTTCAGGTTGGCCCCTATTATCTGGGCCTACAAATGAGATAGTCTGGTTCAGTAAAACAATTCAATTGGGAAAACACCATAACAGCTCTATGGATACCTTGTGTTTTTTTTCTCTTATACAATTCCACCAAGTATTCAAAATACCGACAGACAAGAGATATTTTGACTCAAACCAGGAACTATAACCTGGTGTGACCATAAGCAAGAAAAAAGTTCTTAATTTCCCAGTAATGTAACTTGTGTAAATCACCAATACGGTTCCCCTAATGCCGTTGACTACATGAAATGTAATTTAAAGTGCCCAGAGAAGCTCGAAAACACGACTTCTCATAGAATAGATACACATACATCTCTCTGTGTATAATCAGAGTACTAGGAGTTCTCTATTGCATTCCTACCAACTATATGTCATTAGCACACTTTGTAAACCAGTTGCAGTGCTCCATACGAATAAGGCACGTTTCAATATTACTGGTGTTAGACCAGTACATATGGAGCTACATATCAGCGTACGTCTGTCTACAGTGACTGTAACTGACACCTCCTCACCCACTGGTGGTATAGAGAGATTGTAATAATATCTGAAGAAAAGCCTATGTTTAAATTAACATATTTTATGTTATTTTATCTTTTCTTTAAAAACTCAGGGGGAATTTGGCAAGAGTTTGTGTCGTTATACAGAAACACAAAAAATGATTTGGATTTGATTAACAGCTGAATAATCAATTAATACTAGGCTATGCTGAGAACAACTTGGTATAGTTAATTTTAGGCTAACCATTATTCATCGTTAATGAGATGAATAGCCTTGCGGTCAGCTCTATGCTCTTTGTGATGAATTCCTTTCCAGACATCCAGGCCTAAAGATCGTTCCCTAGAGATCCATTGCGAGACTGTGAGGTTGGAATTCCTTCGACATATAATTCCTCGTCCTCCGTTAAGTCATGGCTGCCAATGCACGACTGTCACAATGTCAATCATCCACACTGGCAAAGTGATAGACAACAAAGCACTGTTTGAGACCCATCATAGGCAATAGATTAGCATCTCCTGTATTAAATGGAGGCAATGAACTGTGTTTATCTGCTGGGGTAGAACCTAAGTACAGCTCATCTATAACCTGTGTGCAGCTCATACATAACATAAGTACAGCTCATCTATAACCTGAGTGCAGCTCATACATAAAATGAGTGCAGCTCATACATAACCTGAGTACAGCTCATCTATAACCTAAGTACAGCTCATCTATAACCTGAGTGCAGCTCATACATAACATAAGTACAGCTCATCTATAACCTGAGTGCAGCTCATACATAAAATGAGTGCAGCTCATACATAACCTGAGTACAGCTCATCTATAACCTAAGTACAGCTCATCTATAACCTGAGTGCAGCTCATACATAACCTGAGTGCAGCTCATACATAACCTGAGTGCAGCTCATACATAACTTGAGTACAGCTCATCAATAACCTGAGTGCAGCTCATACATAACCTGAGTACAGCTCATCTATAACCTGAGTGCAGCTCATACATAACCTGAGTGCAGCTCATACATAACCTGAGTGCAGCTCATACATAACCTGAGTACAGCTCATCTATAATCTGAGTGCAGCTCATCTATAACCTGAGTGCAGCTCATACATAACCTGAGTACAGCTCATCTATAACCTGAGTGCAGCTCATACATAACCTGAGTGCAGCTCATACATAACCTGAGTACAGCTCATACATAACCTGAGTACAGCTCATACATAACCTGAGTGCAGCTCATACATAACCTGAGTGCAGCTCATACATAACCTGAGTGCAGCTCATACATAACCTGAGTGCAGCTCATACATAACCTGAGTACAGCTCATCTATAATCTGAGTGCAGCTCATCTATAACCTGAGTGCAGCTCATACATAACCTGAGTACAGCTCATCTATAACCTGAGTGCAGCTCATACATAACCTGAGTGCAGCTCATACATAACCTGAGTACAGCTCATACATAACCTGAGTACAGCTCATACATAACCTGAGTACAGCTCATACATAACCTGAGTACAGCTCATACATAACCTGAGTGCAGCTCATACATAACCTGAGTACAGCTCATACATAACCTGAGTGCAGCTCATACATAACCTGAGGGCAGCTCATACATAACCTGAGTGCAGCTCATACATAACCTGAGTGCAGCTCATACATAACCTGTGTGCAGCTCATACATACCCTGAGTGCAGCTCATACATAACCTAAGTGCAGCTCATATATGAACTTCCATAGTAATAATAACATATCAACACAAAAGTTTAGAGTCATGTGTTAGCATGGAATTAATACTTTTTCAGTTTAATAAGATAATGCCCCGTGCTGTAAGGTCTACCCAACAGTGTGTCAAAACAAGACTAACATGTCTGACCCCCAGAGCCCCATATACGGGTGTCTGTCTATCTGAAACCAGCCACCTGATCGGCCCATCAGCCTCCCTGGAAGTCAGCTCCAGGGATTGACTGTCCACGTCTTCAGGCCAGGCTGCCAAGCACCAACAAGGGGCTGGGCCATGATGCTGCCGATGCCGCACCGTGGTTCCTCTCCCCCGGGGGAACCCAACACTCAGGGCCACAAAGATCCATGCCAAGAATGCCAGGAATTCAGTGAGACATTTCCAGTACAGTTTTTTAAGTGTTCTCCACTGCAGCGACGAACGGACACTGAACGTTTTAAAGGAAAAAGATTTGGGAGTTCCCTGGAAAACTCCAACTGCCATCTGTTTTTATTGGCCATAAATGACGGTTGAAACGCTACATCCTAATACTGCCACTGACCAACATGGCAGGCGAATGTCTGACAAGAAGAATGATTTCACCATCTAAAATGGTCTAATCCAAGCGGAATATGGGGGAAACCAAGCCAAAAGATAAAAGTGTGAACAAACTGCAATTTAGCGCAGTGCTTCACATAAACAGTACAAAAAAAACATTTGAAATATTATTCCACAGAGACATTCACATTAGTTTTCACCGATTTTAATTCTCAGTAAAACTGTCTCAACGCACGCTAGTTAGCACAGGCCTGGATGTAAACAGAATGAACTATAACAAGGACACTGTAATGCATAGAAACAAATGAAACAACAGCAAACAGCTTAGTTAGCCAACTGTCCATTATGCACAGTCAATAAAACAGGATTCATAATGATGGGTCTTATGGTCTATGAGAATAGCGCCCTCTGCTGTCACTGGACCGGTGAGTAATGATGACAAGGTCCTCACATTAATGCACTGCAATGCAGTATATACATCACACATGCATAATGCTGGTCTCAGCAACAAACACGGGATTTTTGGGAGCACGGGCCAATATTGTGGCGCCTTGCCCCCGGAATTCGTCAATTACACGTGGATCACTGAAATAAGTGTGGAGGAGAAGCTCCAGAGTCATCTGTCACCTCCGTGTAATGCATTTATTCACAGATTTCATCCAGAACAGAATCATCATACCTTGTTGTCCTTTGCCATATAAATATATAATAACACAAAGCATTTATTCAACTGAAGTGCATTAAGAATACGAGGGTATATATTAATTCCTTTGCCTGGTTTCCTTTGATGATGGTTAACTTGGTAAACTGCAACTTGACTACATACTACAGAACAGTAATATGATGAAGCCAGGAAGGCGGCCACTTTAATCAGATCATCAGGGGCCAAAGACACATCAACAGGTTCCCCGTCCCATTCAGTGTTTGGAGGTGAGCGTGAGTGGGGAGGAGACACGGAAGATCTGAGGCAGCATGTTGCTCAGTTGGTAAAACATCTCCTCTGAGATACTCTGCAAATAGAAAAATACAAAAAGGAAAAAATAATAGATCAGTGCATTGTAAGCAGTGGACACACAGAGACGTGGGAAAAGCCGTGGGTGGAAACGCAGATACCGGGGAAATTCCTAATATACTGATTCATTTTCTTGTTTGCGTAAAAATCAACAAGTGTTAACAACAGCCTAAGTAGGGGTTAGTTCCGCAGCATCTTTGACTCAATGTCCTCAATTTCCTATGACTCAACCTTTGAGTCATTGTCCTGTGGGACCAGCGAATATGCTGGAAACATGTGCACTCTGACAGCTGTGGATGCATTGGGCGTTTTGTTTGGTCGCGACAGGCATCCAAAAAAAAACATTAAAGGAGAATTGCACTATTTTACACATTGATGTTAGGCACCATATAAAACCAAACTAAACCAGAGACAAAATACAACCTGAATTTACAGCACTACTACTGTTGGACGCTGACTGGATGAAAAAAGCAATAGCCCCGAATGTGTGTTTACCTTGTGTTATGTTTTCGAAACATACTTCTCAGGTGTTTGTTTAATCTCCAAACAGGTGTCACACTGGCACTTCAACTAATATTGTTTGGTATTAAACACAATGACCTCTAAATCAACCAGTATTACGAGCGGGATTATCAGAATAAGCCCTGAATTATGTTCTCACCGGTGGAACTAGAAACTGGACCGTCCTGGAGATTCCTCCGTCCCACGACGCCATCTCCATCATGAAACCTGCCGATGGAAACGCGTCCAGTTAGGATAAAGGACTCTGAGGTGGCACAATAGAGTACAACGTTCCTGGCGGATCTCACTCGCTCACCTTTGACACATTTAAAGACCAGCTCAGCCCGCTTCAGGCACCACGGGATGGTCATCTCCTGTAGGGGGGGGTCATTACAGGAGTCAGTCAGAACACAAGGAGGACCACGATGAACCTCTTCTCCGCATCGCCTCAATTCACCTTCCGTTTTTACGGACCAGTCTTTGGGCGTACGGACCATCTTTGGGTGTACAGATCATTGCCAAAATACCAACTATTCTAGGAATTATGTCACTGACAGTATATAAACCTGAGCCAGACTAAAGTAACATCGCCTCAGTTGGAATAAGCTATAAACAACAAGATTCTAGCCAAATATTATTACATTGTAGCCTATCAACAAGCTGTTGCTTCGACTTGTGAGAAGAAGTTTAAATGAGGCATGTTGTGGCGTAGCGAGAAAGAGGCTCTCCACATCGCAGTGAGGTGGCTTACATCAGGTAGCAGACTGATGAGAAATTTGCTCTTCAGTTTAGAGCGGTGTCGTCTCTCATTCATACAGCTGTTCCTTCACACACTCTGTGTGTAACCAGCGCTCTGCACTCGGCTTGAATAAACCGAACAACGGTTCCCTCCTCGGCTCGGGAGAGTTGACAACCCGAACTGAATAACCCAGAGCACTGCAGAGGTTGCACTGAGCAAACAAGCACCGGGTTGTGAAGGAGGAAGCAGGAAACCGCGAAATGTCCCATCGCCCAGCAGGGTGGAAACCCTTGAGAGAGACACTGATAATAGGAACAACAGACTGACACCCTCGTCAATGTTTAACAGGCGGACCTGAGGGGCATGGCCCCTCGCCAAGGTATCAGGGCCCAAAGGGTCGGGTCAGCTCACTGTTCAGGAAGCACAAAACAACTTGTCAATCTTACACCATTAAATAAAAAAATGATTCAACCAAACCTCCTAATTTAAGTTCCTGATTATTCTGTAGAGCTGGTAACCACTGTGGCTGTAGCTAGCAAAAAAGTATTAGAAGCCTTTTACAGATCCACTGTCTATAAAACACCACCACTGCTGCCCTCCTGGTCTGAGAAATAAAACATAAATGGTAATTGGTAAATGCTGCGCTTTTATATAGCACTTTTAACCAAAGCGCTTTACAGATCCTGCGTAACATTCACTCATTCATTCACTCATTCATACACTGACGGCCGCGTCTATACCATGCAAGGCGACTGCAGGCTCGCCAGGAGCAGCTGGGGTTAGGTGTTCATGGACACCTCGACAAATCCCCAGGAGGAACCGGGGATCGAACCACCAACCTTTCGATTGATAGACAACCCACTGAGCCACTGCCGCCCTGCGGCATCATATTGGTGTTCATTATAAAACTGAGACGTCAATGGTAACTGTGTCCTGATCAATAGGCATAGAGACCAATTACGCACACACAGAAAAAGTACACGTGTACTCTTTTACCTATAACTAATGCTTTCAATTGCACGGCCATCCGTTTTCCCCACATTAGACTGATTCTCACCTCCGACATGACGTGGACCAGGAGCAGAGGAATGGTGATGGTGGTGATGTCATGAGTGCAGCAGACCTTGAGAATGTTCCGCAGACCCATGATGGCCGGGTCACGGGCAGTAATATTACCCAACCGCGCGTTGTCGTCTACACACAGATGAAAAACAATATGGACCTCGGACAGGTTGGAGTGGCGGGAGACGTAGAATTCACCTGGAGAGAATAACAACAAAAATTTAAATTAAAAATTTCACCTCAGGTGACTACGGTCATTTGTTATTATAAGTGCCATTTCTTCCACAGGAAGAAATCAGTTCGGAATTAGTGAAAAAACGTAAATGCCAGAAGTTTGTCATTACGAGGCAGGTGTGCACCTTAAAAACACAAAAAGATTGATGTTCAAAGAAAATGGTATGCTTTTTGAACTATGTCCTTTCAGAGAATGCAGGTGACTTGTCCCAAAGTGTTACTAAACTTCTATGAACTTAAGTCAGTATGTATTGTTATTTACATAATATATTGATGCTTTACATATGTTTAGACATATTTTATGTTCAATCAAAATTGTTGTTATTACACCATGTTAGGTAGGATTTTTTTAATCATAGCTTAACAGTACTACCAAAGTAATGCATTTCGTTGACATTGAGTCACTCTAATAAACATAAAGAAATATTTACCAAATTCACAAAATGTTTGTTTCTTTATTAGGTGGGGGGAAAAAGTGAAATCTTGTAGAAAATAAAACATATTTGTCCACACATTCAGATTGTTCTATGTATGTCACGAAAAGTGTTGAAATATGCTCATGGTCTCGTGGGAACAATAGACCTACACTTTAGGCTTTAACTGTCAATATGTTTTTCTGACAGTTTGACAATGATAGCATATAAGAGACATTAATATTTCACAACAATAATTTTGAGGTTCAAACAAAAAGTTCATTTAAGCCTACATTTGACTTGCCTTAATATTTATTTACAAAGTGCCTGATTTAGACTCAATATAAATACATGTGGCTTTAAAGAAACAACCGTGACATGTTTTATCATTTATCATTAACACATTCTTAAGGCTATCTTTATTCAAATTGTTTTTATGTTCAAATCTGGCCAGAAAATAAGGATTGCAAGCAAAAACCATGAATCAGGTCAACATTACCTGGTAATATATTGGACGGATTCCTCTCCAAATGTTTGTTTTTCTCTTCATTATTACTTCCATTCCTAGGAAGCACTGTGAACAACAAAACAGGAAAGGAGATAAACAAAGATGACCTTACAGGAACTAATTTACAACAGCGACGGAGGTCAAGTCATAGGAATCTCCATATAAAGCCTGACAGCCAGGAGGAATGTTTCCACATCCAGCTCTCTAACAGCTCTGCACTCAGCCCCACTCAGTGTGTACTGCGATCAGATCAGGACCTTCACAGAGGTTTCCACATCCAGCTCTCTAACAGCTCTGCACTCAGCCACACTCAGTGTGTACTGCGATCAGATCAGGACCTTCACAGAGGTTTCCACATCCAGCTCTCTAACAGCTCTGCACTCAGCCCCACTCAGTGTGTACTGCGATCAGATCAGGACCTTCACAGAGGTTTCCACATCCAGCTCTCTAACAGCTCTGCACTCAGCCACACTCAGTGTGTACTGCGATCAGATCAGGACCTTCACAGAGGTTTCCACATCCAGCTCTCTAACAGCTCTGCACTCAGCCACACTCAGTGTGTACTGCGATCAGATCAGGACCTTCACAGAGGTTTCCACATCCAGCTCTCTAACAGCTCTGCACTCAGCCACACTCAGTGTGTACTGCGATCAGATCAGGACCTTCACAGAGGTTTCCACATCCAGCTCTCTAACAGCTCTGCACTCAGCCCCACTCAGTGTGTACTGCGATCAGATCAGGACCTTCACAGAGGTTTCCACATCCAGCTCTCTAACAGCTCTGCACTCAGCCACACTCAGTGTGTACTGCGATCAGATCAGGACCTTCACAGAGGTTTCCACATCCAGCTCTCTAACAGCTCTGCACTCAGCCACACTCAGTGTGTACTGCGATCAGATCAGGACCTTCACAGAGGTTTCTCCGAAAGCACATGTTGGGCATGATCTCAAAGAAGTCTTGTCCTGCCTTCCCGACATAATTACACAACACGTATGTCTAACACAGCAACGCAGGGTGGAGCTGCTGTGGATGGGACCTGATGGTCCAGCTCTCAGTCTGTCCATCTCAGTTACGGAACAGACATCTGGTCACGTCTGTGAGCAAATTACTGCTTATTGGACATGCCTTTGTACAGACTTTGACCCGGCTGGTGTTTGTGTCTGTTGGTGTGTGTGATGAACTGACCCTGCTGGTCTTTGTGTCTGTTGGTGTGTGTGGTCATCTGACCCTGCTGGTGTTTGTGTCTGTTGGTGTGTGTGATGGACTGACCCGGCTGGTGTTTGTGTCTGTTGGTGTGTGTGATGGACTGACCCGGCTGGTGTTTGTGTCTGTTGGTGTGTGTGATGGACTGACCCGGCTGATGTTTGTGTCTGTTGTTGTGTGTGATGGACTGACCCGGCTGGTCTCTGTTCTTGCTGATCCTCTGGGCTCGGGCGTAAAGCACCACCTGCTGGACCACCTCCAGCTGCTCCTCCAGATGAGGGAAGTGGAAGTCGGTACATTCCTTAGCGACTGTGGCAAAGTCTGGGGAACAATGATGAGGACTCGTTACCACGGTAATGGAGATTTAGGTTTCGGCTCATTTCATTTACAGTGACATAACAGTTAATGCCAAAGCATCTACCTCACGGTTTCCCTCAAGCAAAATCCTGTAAAATGTGGACTTGGCAATGAGAAAGACATCATTGATTTCCAGTATCGATTAAATGTCAGGGCCCTCTGCTACCTGTTGACTCCTAGACCTTTGGCCCCTGACCTCTCACCCCTTTTGATGCCACTATAAGAGTTGACCCTGTTGTCCACCAGCAGCACCAGGCCACACAGAGACGAGGAGTAGAGCGACAGAGCCGTTTGCAGCCGCCGCAGCTTGGTGCCGCTGCTGCCGTGGCCACGGTGCTTACAGAAGTCCAGCACGTCGGCCCTGACCAGCCGCAGGTTGTGCATGGTCTTCAGCTGAGCCCCTGGACACCAACACAAAAGACATCAGGAACCAACGCAGAACACACACCCAACACGGCCGGTGTGTCTCAGCGTTTGGCGGTATAAGCATGTACATTATATATCCAGTGGGTTTGTTATTATAATTTGCCGGACGGCACAATACCCGACAGCACAATACCAGACAGTATAATACCCAGGTGGATGGTGAAGCTCTCTTCCAGTTGCTGCTGCTGGTCATACAGCCTCGATTCTGGGTCGGACTCACCGGGCCGCTGGCTGGGCTGGACTTTGATCTCCTCACTACATAACACAACATTCCACACAACAGACACATCAGAGGGAACAGACGATGTGAAACCAGACTGGGGGATGAGTGGACACAGTACCACTGGGACAGTTCTGTACACACAGCGCCCTCCAGAATGATCAAATTTGAACAAGGAAAGCTGTGCCACATTGTCAGAACACTTCCCGTCCTCTCTGAGCAACTAACTGTTGGACTGGTATTTATTTTTAATTCTTAATGCTTCACTCTGAGACGTGAAAGTGTTAAAACACACACACACGCTTACTTACTTAATACTGCTGTTATTTGGGTTCTGCATGTCCTGGTGGAGTTTTATAACCCACTCCTGATACTCCAGCTTCTGGATATGAGTCACCTGCTTCAGTTCATTAACCCACTTGTTCTCTAACACCTGACCAGACAGAACAACCGCCAGTCATATCATTTTAATGCTACGGTGTATATTTGTGCATTGGAAAATGCAGGCTCATTTCAGTGCCGGCTAGGGTCAATTCCATTGAGATTCCGTTAAAATTTAACTCATCAACTTATTTTTTATTATAAAAAACACAAAAAGCTATTTGAAGTTACATTTCACAAGTGTACTCGCTGAATAGACGTGAACTTTAATTTAATTTAATCTGACCCCAGCTAAAAAGGCAAAGAAGAATCGCTTGCTGTCTTACTTGCTGGGCCTCGAAGTTTTGAGAAGCAACTGCGTTCACATCCTGGTCAGTCATGGTCTTTCCCAGTTCCTGCATTACTTTGTCCATCTCTGCCGCCTGTCTGGGTGTTAAAAACAGAACAATGGGAATGGCATTGTCGTCATACAACACGACCCTCAATAACAACGTTGAAACGGGCCATGTCGTTGGTACAAACCTCTCCTGTAACTTCTTCAGCTCCATGTCCCTCTCACTTATGAGCTCTGAGACGCTGACGAAGTAGTTGTGTTCCAGGTTGAGCAGCGTGTCGGAGGC
The DNA here is from genome assembly GCA_029465975.1 of Dallia pectoralis. Lineage (NCBI taxonomy): Eukaryota > Metazoa > Chordata > Actinopteri > Esociformes > Umbridae > Dallia > Dallia pectoralis. The sequence goes on along the minus strand of CM055740.1, from coordinate 6,817,667 downwards.
CGGAGAGTGGATGAGCTCGTGGTACACATCTGCAAAGTCCTCATCCCAGCTGTGCTCCTCCGGACGGGCGTGCTCCAGTGTAGTCTGAATAGGGAAATAGTTAGAGGATGATGGCACTCGGGTGCGAGAGTAAACATTTGAGATTATAGGACAATCGCAGGGAGACTACAATCGGGAGATCGGAGAGAATTGTGGGATGTGTTGGCCAGGGGTGCTCTGGTGACTTAGCATGCGGCTACATGTAAACATATACTGCAGCCGCATGGATGAGGTTGAGGTCTACTGCCAGTTCAATTACATACCATAAACCATAGCTTCTAGAAATAATTAAGTAACTTTGTCTACTGTTAAATAGTAATCGCCATGGTAGCCATTAAGTACAGCGCACAAATAATTTACAGAATGTAGCACTTGGCAAAGTAACACCTTGCTGTTTTATGAAAGACTTGGTCAGTCTGAAGGCTAAACAACGCCAGAAGTCTCTCCTCAAAATGTAATATAGTGAAAGCTAAGTGACACCTTAAATCTGAACTGTTATTAAATGAATAGTTCCTCCAATAATAAACACAACAAACGTAAAACATTGAAATAGCTAGTGGCGCCCCATAAAATAAGCTGGACAAGGTCCATGAGTATTTTTGTACTAATGCTGTAACATTTTAATGGCTATCCTATATACACTGCTGCAGTGAGCCAACTGAGCTTCATGGGGGGCAGCATTATTTAAAGTCCCGAACTTTGACATGCATAAAACAGATGTTCTTGATGACCCAGAAATAGAAAAGATCTTCCGTTTCAAAGGTTCTTTTTGCACGACAAGTCTGAGCTTTGATAGCTTTCCACTGAAGTAAAATTCTGTGATATTTCTCAACCAACAGATTTATGAATGATGAATAATACTTTTAGATATATGACAGTCTTGGAAGAATTGCAACATTCGCTGCCATGTATCAAATCAATGAGCTGTAACTCTACGTCAAACGACTGACAACTTTTTTGCAATTCTTCAAGTCTGTCTGTGAATAACGGAATTCATATAATGGCCTACAGAGCAGTTTATACATTTTTGAACATTCACACGATTTGTTGTTTTGTATCTATATTTTTTTAATTAACCAACAACTAAAAAATTAAGAGGTTGTGTCTTAACTGAATGAAAGTCGCAGTTCACATAGGATCGATGTTTGAATTAAATAGGTGCAGCATCCAGTCGTCAAAACATCGGGAAAATACCATTGCATAATACAGAATACATGTTCAAAATCTGCTTGAATATTTCTCATGTTTGACTTGTGTATTTACCTCTGAATAGGCCTTGGCCCATGTGTTTGTGAGCTGGTTGATATCCACCTCTTCGGTTGTCAGTCTCAGTAGGGCCGACTCTGCTTCTCTGTTATAGTCCTGGATGCTCTCGCGCGCAATAAAAGTGGCCAGTGCACTCTTCAGTTCTAAACCAAGATCAATTAAAATCAAATACTTGTATTTGTCCAATGCACCTAATTATGTCCCAAATAAGTCAGTGACCTTGGTTTTGCATTCAATTTTATGGTTTGTAATTTAAAAAAAGTTACCCTTCTCAACGAAGCACGGTATTTTGTGCAGCAGCATAAGTCTTCCATGAAGATCACTGACATTCTCTTGGACAGGGAATTGCAGAGGTACTTTAAGGACACAGTCATTCCTCCCTGCCCTGAACTCAAACTCAAACTCCTTCTCAGTAGTGATGTTCACCTTGCCCTTGTTTTTCTTCATTTTGTCAGCTGCAAGCAGATTACAAAAAAACATAGGTTCCATTTATTCCATGACTAATCCTCATATGAACCGCCATGTCATTCTGAACATGGGCCTGACATTCATTCTGCATTTTGATTGGACCAAACGTTTGGTGTCTGGTCCCAATTCTAGTGGTCTAGAGACTCTAGAACATGAAAGCCCATAAACCTACCTTGCCGTGCTAATTGAACGGGATTTTTTGTAGTTCCGGTATTTTCCCTTTTTAAATAGTTTGAGGGACTAAGAAAAAAGCAATGCTCAGGTTAAGTTATATAACTACTATGTACCAGTATTACTAGTACCTGCCTTGGTTGTTACTGAACTTGACCTATAGCTACAGAGCCAAATCAGCTAAATTGTTAAAACAACATTTACTGCCAAACATCTTCTTCAGCTTGTTTCATTGAGCATAACGTTGTAGACGTGATTCTCATAACTTAGCCTGTAGGTCTGTAGGTCAGTGTGTGTTTTTCTACAACGCTTTTTGTGCACAGCAGACACTTTCTACATTGTTGCGGCTGAGATCACAACCGCATGCAGCTGGCTTCGCCTTTTTCATCATAGCTGACACTTTTCCACACCCCTGAAATTTCATCTGTTTGCAAATACATGGGTAATACGTGGGTATTTGCTGCTGACATTGTTGCACAAACCAACCAGAAATGCAGAGTCAGTACATTGTCACTGTGTTAGTGACGTCTGATACTGACAGCGAACAACTATTTCTAAGAACCGCTGCTTACTATACCGATGAATTGATCGCAATCTCCACAAAAACGAGTCAACAGTTTACTGTAAGCTATCGTTAATATCTGAAGATTATTGAGGTCACTCGATCTCCTATAAACATGTCCAGAAACTAGTGGTGACTGTGGCTATACCATATCATGTCTACAGAAATAACAGACGTGTTTGCATTGCCCAGATTGCAGTATTGCTGACAGATATACTGCTAAAACATAACAATATAGCTCGGCAGATATACAGTAGACTACCAGGGCTACCAACTATTAGAAGTGACATTGCACACTGGATTGATGCCTTCAGCAGAGCGGTTTTGTGCAACCGAAAATAAAGCCATTGATGCTACGTCATACATTTGTACATATACATTTCTATAAATATACTGGCACACGTTTATTTTTACCTGTTCATTGGTATTGGGTAGATGTAGCTAAACTGATGCAGGTGATTCTATGTTTGGATGACACACGAAGGCGAACTAGTTGACGTTTTAAAATGTTAGTTTCGTCGAATTGTATTTTATCACCATGAACAAAATCGTCAAGTTATTGTATGACTGGTGGATTTGTTTTTTAATTGTCAAATTAATTTAGTGTATGTATTGTAAAACAAAGCCTATTTATAACATTGACAATGACGAATCACGTATTACGAATCCAATACTTGTGGCAGATACAGCTGGTCGCGGGATTGATGGCGCTGCACATTTGCACTGTTACATGCAGCTAGTTCTTTGTGCTTAGTAATTCATTTATTTTGTAGTTTGTCCACTGTTAGCATACTTGAATAATAGCAATATAGTTAAAACTAGAGCGGTTTTGAAATTAAGTGAATATTGAATGGCCAAAAGAAGCGTCTCCTGCTAATTATGGCTCGACCAACAAGGTCTGTCGTCCAGGTTAATCTGGGTCACTTACCGTGTGAAACGGTAGCACACCGTGACCGTAAATAGCTGTACGTGCTACACGTGTTGTTTATGTGTACTGAATTATTATTATTATAATTAGTATAACACTTTTTGGTTGCAACAGAGCCAAGAACCAATTGACCTACTCGAAGTTGATGGAGCTTGATAATTGTAAGTCTCGTCTCTCAAGTGTGTCAACATTTTTGACAGATTCTGAAAATGACATTACCCCTACTTTTTGTATATTTTTTGTGTTCAATCAGATGAAGAATCTGCCGCTATTAAAGGACCTCCCATGAAGAAGTCATTGTCGATTGTTAAAGATCCCCAGAAAGACAGTGAGAACAGTCAAGCTCAATCAAGCATGTCTTTTTATCATGGTTCAAATGACGTGTAGGCATTTGAAAATGTTAATAGAAAAACAATATCTAAATGTTCTCTAGGTGTCACACAGATGAACGTCTTCCAAGTTTGATTTCTGAACACACCCAATTGACGCAATATCCATCTTCATGAGTAAAATCAAAACCATTTCTGCAGGCCGGAATATAGACAGTCAGTCATGTTTCTGTATGTGTTTTTCTTTTATACTTTTTTTGGACAAAGTTGATCTATGATCCTGTCTTATAGGAAGCATCCATTGGATTATGTTCAGTGAACATTAATATGTGAAACAGTTAACATCCATTACATAGACAAATGTATCACCTGTCGAACATGTCAGACAGCAAAATATTAACTTTGTCTTTTAATACAACTGTTTAAAATCATCACATCAACAGTAAACATTGTCTAAAGTCACCTTTTTGTAATACATGTGTCTTTCCTAGGCCTTTGTGAGGTTAGGGTGGATCCAATGTCAATGCTTCCAATCAGAGAGCAGAGATGGGCAGCTGCCATAGATCAACAGAGTTCTGTATTGAATGTGGGCGGGATCAGCCAGGCTGACAGGCCTGGAGAAGATCAGGACTACCAGCCTACATGCACTCCAGGTAGCCACCGTCTGTCACCATGTAGAACAGGGGTTGGCAACAGGAAATAGTGCATTAAGGCTATATATTATGTTATATATCAGTGCATAACCTCTGCTTCCCAATGGCCAAATGAGCCTCTGAATAGAATGGGCAACTATAAAACAACTTCAGATGGTTGGAAGAATGAAGTTCCAAAAATTCATCATCTTGGCTCAGTTGTTTTGGATCTCATTTATATTCAGCTTCTATTAAAGGTTCTCTTGTGGACTCCCATCAGCCACATCAATGCCCGTGTCAAGTAAGAGGATGCGTCCTGTCACTTCTTTGTTCCCGAGACCATCCCCTCTCAGCCCAGCAGGGGGCAGTCCTCTAAAGAGACGTCCACCAGGTAGGTGTTTTCTGGGAGAGGTGTGTTATGTGGGCTCTGGCATCATAAAGATGCATATTTTTAACATATTTTCTTAAACCCTGATTTGGGCATGCAGAAATCTGTTTTGGCTCGACAGTGCAGCTTTTACAGGATACAGAATCCCAGAATGCATCTAATAAATTATATATTTCTGAACAAGTTTAAACTCTGTGGTTTTTAGCACTAGAACAAAGTGAAAGAAGTCCAATGTCATCCCAGGGTTCCACCACGAAGTCCCCAGGATCGGGATTGCGACTGGGACTGTCACGCTTTGCTAAGGTCAAACCCCTACACACAGCTAATGCTGGTAACTGACTCTTGCCAAGTTAAAACATTTAACAAGATCTTTTTTCATGCAAACTTTTTGTAATTTGGATTGCATTTTTTGTGGCTGTACATTTTTTTTGTAAAACTGGGATTCTCCCCACTCTACAGCTTGGACAAAAGGACTAGCATGCTGTCCCAAATAACATATAAAGACATACATTTTTTTATAGGACCCAAACTAGAATTGGATAGTTCAGCCATTGTTTAGTTAATGGTACCTCATTCTTTTTCTTAAACATCAGGATTTATGTTTGTTTTTTTACCAGAAGAGACTTTAAGACAATAATGCTTTTATTAATTGAAGCAAGGGAATATCCAATGTAGTTGTGCTTTTGATTATTGAATATTGAATTTTGGGCGATTTATTAAATAAAAACTATTTTGTTATTGGCATAACAATGCATGGTCTGGAGTTAATTTATGTAACAACACACATGTAACATACAAAATTATTTACTTGTACATATGGTGGTTACTATAGGCCAGTTGGAAAGTTCCAAAGAGATCCTTATTTAACGGTGTTGTTGTCATTGTGATCAGTGTTTGGGGGTTTTAGTGTGAGGTGTGTCCTGGCCTGCTATGTTAGGCTATCGTCTATCTATGCTAACTGTTTTCTCAATATTTCTATGGCAACTTGGATTGTGTGCTGATCCCACTTTGGCTTGGAGTGTCAACAGAGGACTCATTAAACGGGTTTAACATCCCTGTTTGTACGGCAGGTGTATGTTGTGCTAGTGGTACTGTACAAGCACTTTAAAAGACCTCGGTTTCGAGTTGTACAGCCTAAGCCGGTTTAGATTTCACAATCCGGAGAAGACCCCCATTTAAGATGCATGATGCATGCGGTATCCATAACAGGTATTTAACTGAATCGCTTGCACGTCTCATCTCCGGGGACAACTTCTTTTCATCCATGAATCACACAACTAGAACATAAGAAATGTCTGAAATGGTACACGCTAGCTGTCATCTTATGATATGGGATCATATCCCCCAATGCGCCATTAGGTTATTTAACTTTATCTTATTCAATTACTGTATTGTTGCTGAATTATCTCTGAACAAGAGACTCGCTATCATAGTGTGGTAGATAGTAGGTCTGTATAATGTCCTCAGAACGCACACATGATGTATTTTTTGAGGTTAGAGCAGTCAATTGTGATGTGTCATAACCGTGGTGTATGGTCTCATATACCACAGCTATCAGCCAATCAGCATTATGATTGCAAAGTATGTATAATGGCAATAAACCTGATCTGAAATTCCAATCCATATCTAACACAGTATTATGAATTGGTTTGTGATAGGAATGTAATGAAGAAGAAATTTGAAAACCAGTGCTCCCTCTCCTGGCTGAAAAAGGTAAGACCCAAACAGCCTCTGACATTTGACCATTAGCCAGAAATTTTGTACTGCCACAACTATCTTTCAGTTCTGTGCCTGGTTATGCAAACAAATTATGATTTTTGCATGATTTTTAAGACAGCCTTGTCTGCTTAAAGCACCCTAAACGACATCTAAACAGTTTCACCTGCAGAGGGAAATGACTATATGTGAAGTGAGACAAGGTAGAGGCTTTCAAGCAGCCTTGGACTGGGTCTATTAATAACTACTTCAGTGGGATGTGAGGGTAGAACGAGGCTGAAAACAAGGTAGTCATGGAAGCACGAAGGAGGAAAACGATAAAAGGTGGCTAGTGAACGTTGGTTATCCGCAAGAGACAAGAGCTCCTTTTTATGTTGCGACGTGCTCGAGAGTTCCTTGATCATTGTTTCTGTCAACGCAGAGAGTATTTACTCCTGTCGGTTTGAAGCAGCGGGGATGAATATCGTTAATGTACTGGGAAATGAGCGACCGCAAAGATAATGGACCACTGTGTACGGTACAGGCCATTATTCTGATGAACTCTGTCCCCGATAAGGTTTCCCGTCGTAGCTTTGTCCTTGGCTGACACCAGACACCCTGAACTATAGCGGGCATTTGAGTGAGACCTGCTGGGTTAAAGGGCTATCACTTCAAAAACCTGGCAGGAGCCCATAGCCCTTCTGGGTGTTCGTCTTAATAGGCAAACACGTCACATTCATTCATTATTTGGCATCCATAAGTGAGCATCCCATACAGTGACCATTCCAACACAGGTCCGGACTGCATACGTACTGTGTATATGTACACGCCCAGAACCAAACGACTGTTACTCATTCGACGCTCTCGCACATTCAATAATTTTCTTTCCACTTAGTTTGTGGCTCAGTCAATATTATTGCGGTTGGAATGTGCCAATCAGAGATTTGTCATAACATTACATTATTGATTTGAGCCCACTTTTTGTGTAGGTCTTCGGGCTTTAGACATTTCAATCAATCAATGAAATACATTTTATAAAGTCCTTTTTACAACGACAGTTGTCACAAAGGGCTTTTACAAACACCCGGCCTGAAACCGCACAGAGCACGCATAAACCGTTAACAACAGTTATGGTTTAGGTTATAGTTAGATGATGCCAAAACAAAGCCCTGCCTCAACCGCTATGTTAACGGTGTGACGACCATGTTGTCCATGGCAACGGTGCATTTTACTAATGTTGTTAAGGGAAAAAAACACAAGACCAAGTGTGCAGTAAAATACTAAATTGTGTGTTGGTCAGAAAAGATCTGAGGCCACTATGTGTCAGTAGATGTCCGTGTTTGCCTTTTGAAGGAGTCAGGCCAAACTGGCCTTACTAGATGACACCTGAACCCAATCTGACTGTGTCTCTGTCAGCGGTATCTCTGTCACCTTTTGTGTCCAGTCTGTGAAAATACGGGATCACCTTGCAACGTCTGTTGTGTGAGGTGACACGGGTGTGTGGGTTAATGAATATGACATCATTACACTCTTCGTTACCTGTGTAATACAATGCTACACTGCTGGTCAGCTCTCCGACACAATGGAGACAGGCTGAGAACGCTGTTATGGCCACTGGTCACTCACTGCACCCTGGTGAATGCCATCCTGTCGGTCACTCTGAATTACAGCAGGCATTTAAGTGGCGACCTCACCTCTGCTTGATTACCGGGCAGCCCGGAGCCAGTCAGTGTGGTGGTCTAACATCCCGCTAAATGGAGTCAGGTCACCGTCATTAATTATTTGACTTTTATAAGTGAGCACCTAAACATTCGCCATCCCAACGCAGGTCCGGGTTGTGTATGTCTGTACACGCCCACCAAACCGATCCAAAGAACAGCTACACGTGTAATACACTCGCTTACTTAGTGGCTCTTTGAATTATTTGTAAACTATTTTCCTTCGACATTTCTACATCTGTGGCTCTGCTATTTTGTTAAGTGTATGACCGTCATACAACCAGAACATAACTATTGTCTTATGTCAGATTATGTCAGATGTCACCAGCCCTGATATGTCTCGTAGTTTGGATAGCTTGAAACTAGAGTTACACATTTAATCAAATGAATCTCTTAATAACAGCAAAGAAGTTCAACATGAATAAAGCGGCAATTTGCTGTGATCAGTTAGCCATTTGACCATTTTCTCCCTCTTGAGTCCACCAGCCTATGTACACAGGCTGGCAAACGGAAAATACGTTGAGCGATAGGGAGTGACACCAGGGCCCATCAACACTCACTGCTCCGTCCTCAGGTTCCTGGCCCAGCCGTGTGCCTGTTCCGGGGCAGGCAGATCACTGGCGTTGGCTAGGCTCACATGATCCTGCAAGGCTGGAAGTGTTCTCAGTCTCCCCACCGTAGTCTCCTCATCAACCCAGTATTAGATCCGAGTGCCAAGGGGCTCCTTGTCACCTGCTTTCCCCTATTACCACTCACCGGCTCATATGTGGCTGTGGGCTGGGTGGCATGCCCAGCTGGGAGAGCTGTCTCGGGGTGAGGAGCAGGGAAGTGATGAGGTAAGATCTTCATGGTGCTTCCTATTAGGATGATGTAAGGCATTGAGAGGACGACCGGGTTTGCAGTCTGTATTACCATGATTAAACACATTTTTAGAATCAATCTTGGCAATGTCTAAGGTTCTGGAAAAACGTGTTGTTTTGTTTGAGAACGTATTTTCACCTTCTGCATCGTGGTCATCGTTCTAGATACCATTGTAGTGGTTGTGATTCAGAGGACAACCCATGCGAGCAATAAATGCTTAAGCGTCTTGTTAAATGGCATTTCTTAGTAGCCCTTTTCACCCTTTCCACTTGCTCCCCTTTCCACTTACTTGTCCTTGAGCTGGGGCTGTTTTCCTTGTACATATAAAAACATGGTACGTTCTGTAGAGGGCCACAAAACAGGGACATGACAACGACAAGCGAGCCGAAGGAATGAGCTAAATGTGCCTAATTTTAGTTAGTACATTAATGTTGCAGACATTGGTTGGGTTAGTACTGCTGCTGCCTGCGTCTCTGCTGAGTGCTGGGGTATTTGTTCTGTACATGTCTGTGCTGTCTGTTGTCGGTGCTGTTTTTGCTCTCTCACCGGGCAGCTTTCTCACTATGCCTCATTTGCCTGGCTCCTATTAGGGAGACACAGTAGGCTTAGGAACCTCACCTCCTGCTGTTCACCATAGAAATAGAAAAACCAGACTGCCATTAGTTTCGTTAATGATTGACTTACTGGCTGACCGACTGATCTTCCACCTCTATAAGCCACTGAGATTTGGGGCACTGTCAGTCCTGCAGTCTGTTAAAGTGTTCTGGTTGTTATTTCAGCTGTGTAAGGCTGAGTAAAAATGAAACAAAGACAGTGGCATCTTAGTGCTCGAGAAAGCTTGACCAAATCACTGGGGAATAGCAGCGTTTTCATCCAAAAATAGCTATTGTTTGATTATACCGTGTATCAAGTTTCACCACGACAGACTCATTTCAAAAGTGGAAGAGAACTGCAGCAATGTAGGTGGACACCTTTGCAAGGGAAGCAGTCCTGGATTTTGGTCGGAAAAAAACACAACACATCAACCTGGAACAAACGCGAGCAAGTGATGCTTGGTTCTCAGGCTTTATAATCGACATGTTACATGTCATGAGTTCACAGAGTTTCTAATCTTTCGGCCTAGCTGCCTGTTAGTAACATTAAACGGAGGTTCGTTTCGACCTTGTGTACCCTGCCTGACCCCCAGGCTTCACTGTGTCAGTGATCACCCAATGTGGAGGCTGGCAGCGTAGCAGGGCACCAGGGTAGGATTTCATCTCCGCGCTGTTTGTCAGCAAGATAGCGGTGTCCCATGGGGCTAGCAGCAGCAGCGAAGCAGGTGGGGGGAGAGACGGTTGACAGCTCCGGTGGTTCTGTATCCAGGAGACGGCTGTGGGGAGCGGGACCGTCAGACATATCAGCCGGGCCGCCTGGGAGCCATATTCAGGCTCTGCCTCCACCTCTGTTCTGCTCTCGAGCCCATCGGCCAGGGAGGGAGATCTATCACCTGCACTCCTCCCCACGAGGCCTCTCTAACAGGAAGCCAGCACCAGGCCCCTGATGTGGCATCTCCGCTTTAGATCGGGTCCCTTGGCGAGCCATACGCCCCCCACACGTCAGCATCCTCCATCCTCGCACGGCAGCAGCATCCTCCCGCCCCCGCCTGTGAGCCAGCCTGCTCGTCTGTCTTCTGAACCGGGGAGAACCGTCGGGTGACGAGAAAGCCTCGTCACCTCAGGACTCGTACAGAAGACACCAGGAACGGTTCTGCTCAGCGGCACCTGGTTCCCCTGCGGCACCGTGTGAACCACCGTGGACTCATATCAGAGAGGGGTCTCGGCGGACACCCAAGTGACCAGAGTGGCCGCGATCCACTTCTGTAAGACGGCTCTCCTAGACGCAGCCTCTCTTCCGGTCGGGTGAGCCGGGACTGAGGTGTGGCGTGGGAGAGGCAGCATGGGCAATGGGGGGAGACAGGACCTCGACAGTCTGCTGTGGTTTTAACCTCCTCCAGGGCTGCTGGGGCAACCAGGGCTGCAGGAACAGGAGGGTCCAGCCTGAGGTGCATGAGGTAACACGCGGCGCAGAGGGCAATATGTCGATGGGTGGACCTGAAAGGGTAAACAGAGAGGTGCTCTCTTCCTCAATCACTTCTTCTTTTCTCTGTTTGCTTAACTTATTTTTAATATGGTGCTAATTACAGTGGCGCTAATGGCGATCATTTGCTTTATCGACAAATGTAAATGCAGCTATTGAATAATAATGTTTTATCCGGAGAACGTACAGTAACTAAAGCCATTTAGAACATCCATCATTAATGGAAATTGCACCGTGACTAATTTAGCTAGATGTGCGGTACTCCATTTCACCACTTATGGGAGATAATGGTTGTCTCTTATGTGGATCTGGTGGGTCTCTGGCATTTCATCGTTAATTACATCCTGTGCAACTGTGACATTAATAGAACCTGCTGTTCATTGATTTTTTTCTAATTATTATTGCAATGACGAAACATACACGTTGCCTTCAGTTAGACTACACCAATAGGATGCTACAGCTCTAACCATCACAAATTAACTGCAGTTTAAGATGTATTATGTAGGGAGGGGTGAAGAAAGGGGTGTCAGGAGAGGTCTTGAGAGGGGTGTAGGGAGGGGTCTTTATAGGGGTGTAGGGAGGGCTCTTGATAGGGGTGTAGGGAGGGGTCTTGAGAGGGGTGTAGGGAGGGGTCTTTATAGGGGTGTAGGGAGGGCTCTTGATAGGGGTGTAGGGAGGGGTCTTGAGAGGGGTGTAGGGAGGGGTCTTTCTAGGGGTGTAGAGAGGGGTCTTGATAGGGGTGTAGGGAGGGGTCTTGATAGGGGTGTATGGAGGGTCTTTATAGGGGTGTAGGAAGGGGGCTTTATAGGGGTGTAGGGAGGGGTCTTGATAGGGGTGTAGGGAGGGGTCTTTATAGGGGTGTAGAGAGGGGTCTTGATAGGGGTGTAGGGAGGGGTCTTGATAGGGGTGTAGGGAGGGGTCTTGATAGGGGTGTAGGGAGGGGTCTTTAGGGGTGTAGAGAGGGTCTTTATAGGGGTGTAGGGAGGGGTCTTTATAGGGGTGTAGGGGGTCCTTATAGGGGTGTAGGGAGGGTCTTTATATGGGTGTCAGGAGGGGTCTTTATTAGGGTGTAGGATGGGGTCTTTATTAGGGTGTAGGGTGGGGTCTTCATTAGAGATTAGAGTTGGAAATAACAACAGTGCTCAATGGCAGAAAACAATCCTGCCTCGTATAAGCTTATCTCATCGCCATCTGCCAAAGTGGCATCTTTAGGCAGGTGAGATTCAGGTAGGAGTTTATTCCTTGATTCCAAATAGGAATGTTGGCTTTTGTTACCAATGTTACCTGACAATAATTGATTGTCATTGTTTTAAAATAAAATATCAAACAGAGAAAAATGTTTATGTACAATGTACAAAAAACCCAGCAGTCTCATTGTTCTTTATTAAGGCCAATGATAATGGTACAAATACAATAGGCTGCCTATATTTCACCATCACACACGTTACACACATTACATTCATTACTCGGTAGTACTAGTGTTTATAGAACAAAATCCGGCGGTGTATTTTAATGTTTTAGCTTTTAACAAAGTCGAAAGTATTTCCCCTAAAAATACTTTATTTTTCTTACAATCAAACCAATACATTTTTTACACGGTAAATATTGTAACGAGGTATGGTCATTTTGAGAGAGCATCATATTTCAACACATTATCGTTTCATGCACGGTGAACATACTGGGGCAGTTAGCTCACATATAGTGTGTGTTCAGCCACACTGCCTCCGCATAAGGCTGCAGTGGGTCGACCTGACTACGTAATGGCGCACTAGGAGTTTAAGTGTCCAAGATATAGGCTAAGGTGACTGAGACACACGACACAGGTATGTTGGGGAGACCCAGCTGTCAGCTACAGACACGACCAGGTGGACTCTCCAGGATTAATGCGTCAGGGCGAATAACAGCTTGCCTCTCTAATCTCCAGCTGACGCTCAGAATCACTATGACGACCGCAGATTGAGATTCAGCACCAGATAACTTTAAGTTGTTTCAAGTGACAGTTGCTGCTTGCTTCGACTTGTGTCTTGGAGTTTTTTATACAGCCGACATTTTTGTATGTGACCAGGCGTTTATTTTATTCTAGATGCGCGGCATGTTTCCCGAAATCAATAAGGTAAGTGCGTGGTCAGCAATATATTTCAGTTTAAATATCCGTATACTGCAGCTGTTGACAATGTTGTTTTTTGTTTTTTATATTGTCATTAAGTTTGTTGTGAAACAAACTCGAATTTAATTTTAACAACAACACTTTTGTAGTTTAGTTTGCCGTTTTCTTCACCCTTTTTATAAATATAGAATGTTATTACTTGTGTTTAAGTCCAAATATTATTCTTAACATTTATGAACCATTAGTGTTTGGTTAATTATTCATATATAGAAGATTCCGAAGGTAAACACAAATCATTACTTTTCGTTAACGCTTTAATAATCATCTACAAATATTACTGCCAAATATGTTGACTTGTAGTCCCTCCATTATTTGCATGTTGATAATTAGGCTCATACAAATCAATCGGTACAACAGTATATTTTACATGATAATCAATAGTTTGTTACCTATTAATATCTTCATAGTGGTGGATCAATGGTGCTCTCCATTTTATGAGCACTGGGTCTTGGAGAAAAAGACTGTTATTTATGCTTATCAGCTAATGAGCTCCCAAGCTAATGTGTGAACCTTGATTGTGGCATCTATATTGTTGATTGTTTGTTGCCCTGTGACTTTACCCCACGGACCCTTTGACCCACTGATATATCCAGGCCACTATTCATATTTAAGACATATCATTTCACTGTAAAATCTGAGGTTTTGTGTGCTTATGTTACCTACACACATCCCTTTTCAAACTGGCTCATTCTTCATTTCGCCATACTACTACAGATGTACTGTCTATCTCAGTGCTTCCCAACCAGGGTTATGAGGACCCTGGTTTGGTACTTAAGAATAATCATTATACCAGAGGCTTACAAGTGTAATTAACATATCGGGGTACTTCAGCTGGTGTCAGAACCGAGCAAAAAAATGGTGGTGGTAGGGTAACTGGAAAGGATGCTCCACTGCTCTATATTACTGAGTGCACTATGCAAATGAATAGGCAGATTTGTTTGCTTACAGTCTGCAGACCGTTCGTGCCAGTGTAGTTTAGTATTCCTCCACCCCTGACCCCTGTTTCAGTACAACCCTGAACCCTCCACGTGGGGGGCTAATGTTTTGTTACGCTCAAATTGTGAACATGTTAATATTTGATCAAATATTTGCGGCCTTGAACACAGATTCTAGACATAACCAATGTCGAAAGCGATCTAAAGTCGAGACACTGAAGTACTACGGTAAATCTGAAAATAGCTTTGCAGTTGGTGCGTGTAGCTTGCAAGGCAAGAGATTGGGTTTGATTTCCGGTATGGACCGAATACTACAGCATGTGGGCATGCATGACAGTGGACCAATGCAGCTACTTTATGGCAGACATTTTATGAATGCAGTTTTTGGTCCTGGATTTAATATATTAATGTATGATTGATATTGAAGAACTAGGTCAAGTTTTTTTTCTAGTCTGTTCTGCTCCAAGTCAGCTGTTTGCCCACCCACCCATATGGAGTGCAGTTAGCTGACGTACTCCCCTGTGCCAAAGCCTTGTTTAGCTGCTGACACTTTGGCACCAGTGTTAATCGAGTTTAAATGGTTTATGTAGCCCAGTATAGCCCAGAATGAACCACACTGAAACAGCCCTCTGCTCTCCTCTCCACTGTGTACCGGTTGTATACACTCTTCATCAGACATCAGGGTCTGTGCTCTGTGTATGAAAAAGGATCGGGGAAACCGACTGCATGAAATACTTACATTTCTGAGGGTATTGCATCATTTTTGCTCGTGCTGCGTTATGTGGCTCCACTGCCTCTTTACACGAGGAACACCACTAGCCTGTTAAATCTACCCCTCTGCTGAAATTGTTACGGGTTAAGAAGTTAATTTCGTTTGGTTATTAAAATGCAAGAAGAATTCAGACGAATGACCTTAATTACTTTCTTGCATAATCCTACAGTGTTTACCACTGGTGTAGTTGTAGTTACAGGTATCTCTTTTTAATGTTGGGTATGTCTTGACAACACCACCCCACCCCACGTTAGCAGCAAACACTGACGGCCTCCTGGCTTTTGTCCCTGCCTCACATTCAATCTGCTTAGTAATTCTACCCTACCACCTTGGGGGTCCTGGTTACCCTATACTCTCATTTTACAAGAATATCTGGTACTATCTTCAGCTGCTATAATTGAGCATAATGTGCCGGGCACAACTAGGGTTAGTGCAAAAGAGTCTGACACAACTACGGGTTAGAGCACCATACGTCTCACATAAACATGGTTAGAGCACCAAGACTCTGACACTACTAGGGTTAGAGCACTTAGTCTGACAACTCAAGTTAGAACACCCCAAATCTGACTCAACTATGGTTAGAGCACCAAAACTTGTGACACTACAAGTGTTAGAGCTCTAAGTCTGACAACTAGGGTTAGAGCACCAAGAGTATGACACAACTATGGTTATAGCACCAAGAGTCTGACACAACTAGGGTTAGAGCACCAAGAGTCTGACACAACTAGGGTTAGAGCACCAAGAGTCTGACACAACTAGGGTTAGAGCACCAAGAGTCTGACACAACTAGGGTTATAGCACCAAGAGTCTGACACAACTAGGGTTAGAGCACCAAGAGTCTGACACAACTAGGGTTATAGCACCAAGAGTCTGACACAACTAGGGTTATAGCACCAAGAGTCTGACACAACTAGGGTTATAGCACCAAGAGTCTGACACAACTAGGGTTATAGCACCAAGAGTCTGACACAACTAGGGTTAGAGCACCAAGAGTCTGACACAACTAGGGTTAGAGCACCAAGAGTCTGACACAACTAGGGTTATAGCACCAAGAGTCTGACACAACTAGGGTTATAGCACCAAGAGTCTGACACAACTAGGGTTATAGCACCAAGAGTCTGACACAACTAGGGTTATAGCACCAAGAGTCTGACACAACTAGGGTTATAGCACCAAGAGTCTGACACAACTAGGGTTATAGCACCAAGAGTCTGACACAACTAGGGTTATAGCACCAAGAGTCTGACACAACTAGGGTTATAGCACCAAGAGTCTGACACAACTAGGGTTAGAGCACCAAGAGTCTGACACAACTAGGGTTATAGCACCAAGAGTCTGACACAACTAGGGTTAGAGCACCAAGAGTCTGACACAACTAGGGTTATAGCACCAAGAGTCTGACACAACTAGGGTTATAGCACCAAGAGTCTGACACAACTAGGGTTATAGCACCAAGAGTCTGACACAACTAGGGTTATAGCACCAAGAGTCTGACACAACTAGGGTTAGAGCACCAAGAGTCTGACACAACTAGGGTTAGAGCACCAAGAGTCTGACACAACTAGGGTTATAGCACCAAGAGTCTGACACAACTAGGGTTATAGCACCAAGAGTCTGACACAACTAGGGTTATAGCACCAAGAGTCTGACACAACTAGGGTTATAGCACCAAGAGTCTGACACAACTAGGGTTATAGCACCAAGAGTCTGACACAACTAGGGTTAGAGCACCAAGAGTCTGACACAACTAGGGTTAGAATATAATCTGGCACACCCAGTGTATAGCACTAAGACTTTAGAAAGCCTTAAGACTTACAGCGATACAATGTTATTAAGCTTTTCCTTTTTTCATCTACATTGACAAATAAATTGACCTTAATTTGCCCTTTTCCCTCTTGCAGAAGTGTACCTCTGGAGTAGGGACGTTGCCCCAACTGGAGCCCCCAGTCATACAGGTGGTTGCTAGCAATGCCAAACTTCACCACCAGCAGTCTGATAGCATTCTGCCCCACATTGCCAACAATGGTGTGCAGAACAGCTACCAATCACACCAGGTGAGGATACATTCCATACTGTCACACTGGACTCCCAGATATGTCAAAAAACTAAGAGCCAATTAAACGTAGTTTACGCCAAATGACTGAGTCAATGAGTTCCGAGCACAGACCAGCTGTTCCTTTAAGCTCTTTTGTGATTGGCAGGATGAGAGACCAAAGCCCTCCTCCCAGTTCCGCACACGGTTTGGATCCTCAGTGGAGAACCTGTCTGATCCTATAATAACCGGGCCCCTCATCAACAAGCTGGAGGAGAAGCTCTATGAGGGACAGAGGCTTCCTATGTCTCCTACAGAGGCACTGAGGCATTTCCGGGGCCGTCTGACAGAGTTCGAGCAAGAGGAGATCATGGATTACTCAGAGATTTGGTTCCTGGGCCTGGATACTAAGAAGATCGAGGGCTCCCACGCGATTCTTCATAACGCAGGCTACGATGATGAGCATGGCAGCTACAACAAGGTGTCGTTTCGTCATGTTTTCTCGGGGGGAAATGTGAGACGGTTGTGTTGTTTGTTTGCGGTACTACATTATATTATCTCACCTGTCAGTCCGGCAAACTAGACTAAGTGACTGTCCACAGGCATGAATGTGCTGATAAAGCGAGTGAAGCATTTGGCCGTACGTTTCTATTCATAGCCTTGGGGATTAGGGGCGCTAGGGGTGTGTCGTTGTCCACCTCGGTCACAGCCTTAGCCCCTCCTGACGAGACACGCATCATCCATATAGCATCACCCCCTAACGAGACACGCATCATCCATATCGCAGCACCCCCTAACGAGACACACATCATCCATATAGCAGCACCCCCTGACGAGACACACATCACCATATAGTAGCACCCTCTGACGAGACACGCATCATCCATATAGCATCACCCCCTAACGAGACACGCATCATCCATATAGCAGTACCCCCTGACAAAACACACATCAGCCATATAGCAGCACCCCCTGACGAGAGACGCATCACCCATATTGCAGCCCCATGATCAAAACATGCCTATGCCCCTAGGTCACACAGAACAACTCTCACCCCGTTTAAGGTTCTGTCTGTCTCGTATCCAGGTTCTGCACGACCAAATTGGCTTTCGCTTCGAAGTGTTAGATGTGATCGGGAAGGGATCGTTTGGACAGGTCCTGAAATGTTTGGACCACAAGACCCAAGAACTAGTTGCCATCAAAGTAATTCGCAACAAAAAAAGGTACAAATAACAAACATGTTGGCTCATGCCCTGAAAAGGGGTGTCAGGTGTTCAATTACACTGAAACTGATCTTCGGTGGGGTCATTTAAATTTGCAGCCATTTGTAGCCTTCTTATGAGTAGTTCACCAACCTGTATCTAAATGTAGCGTATCAGTCCCGTTAGTTTTGCTTTACCTGTCGTCTCTCTGGTGATGTCAATGAAACGCAGCCTCCTCCTGATTGACTTGGTTGTTGATCAGCTGCCAATGCGGCTTACTGCCCTTTAATTATGCAGAAAACAAAATGGGCGCTTATGCCTCAGGGCTCCCTTGCTTTCTCAAAGATCCAGTTTCTTTACGTGGTGCCTTTTGCAGCAGTCATCTTTGTTTTCAAAAACGTACCATTGGATCGAAGTCTGTGTGATTATTAGATTCTGTATACAACTACATTCTGTAGAACAGTGCTATGTGGAACTCTACCTCTTACATTGGACAGGTTTCACCACCAGGCCCTGGTAGAACTGAAGATCCTGGATGCCGTGAGGAGGAAAGACCGGGAGAACTGCCACAATGTCATCCATATGAAGGAGTACTTCTACTTCCGCAACCATCTGTGCATCTCTTTCGAGCTTCTAGGGTGAGTTTAGTCTGTATTTAGGACAGAATAATTAGGCTCCTAAGACTAGGCTGCGCATAAAGCGATAACATACGAACACGGTAGCTAAGCCGCTTGGGCCAGAAACTGAAAGTTCACCATTGCGACGACGGCTGAACTCTTGCCCACCACTAAGAGCATCACCATGCATCGTAAACATACTTGAACAACACTTTGTCCTTCTATTTGTGCGTGTGGAACCGGAAAAAACAAACCCTCCGAGATTTGACGTTCGACACAATTAAAAGAACACCGGTAGGTGACATGAACCCTGAATAATGAATGTGTTTTAGTCAAACAGGCCAGGATAAAAAGTTCTCTCAATTTACAGAAACATTACTTAAGCCCTGAAACGGCGCTATCAAGTGAACACATCGCTTATCGTTAATCACGTAACTCGCGGCACCAAGTGAGCATCCCACCTAGATAAATCTTTCTCAAATTACCAAGTCTTCTGTTCCCTCTGAGACAAGGTAGTCTGACTTCCAGACTAGCTGGCTGATCTATACTGGAGGTTGTGGACTGCCAGCTTGTCCTAGCTAGCATTACCAACACTCAATCCTTTAGTTAAGGCCATGATTAGAGCCTATGTCTTCTGACTGGCTTCTTACTGCAGCCAGATAAATCTGTTCTTCTGTGAAATCCCAGGAATTACTGGATAACTGATAGCAGTTTTTTAATAGGCCAAGGCTGTGGATCGGGCTTGACGGGAATCTTTTGTGTGGACTAAAAAACAGAGTTTTCTGTGTACTTTGCATATGCGGTTCACAAATTGCATTCATGTATACACTGATGAGTCTAAACGTTCTGACCACCTGCCTAGTTGGTGAGCTATGCAATGGAGGGAAGAAAATAGTAAAGTGACGCCCTCTAGCGGACAGAAACGCTTACATCTATAGGACAAACCATACATTCAGGAGTGAGAAACAGAAAGCAATGTATATATTGTATTGTGTCTTCCACGTGTCTTCTTTTAGAGTGAACCTATATGAGCTGATCAAGAAAAACAACTTTCAGGGCTTCAGCTTGGCCTTGATTCGCCGGTTCAGCCACTCCCTGATCAAGTGTCTGCAGATGCTACATAAGGAGAAGATAATTCACTGTGACCTCAAACCGGTAAAGGTCCCCGGACGTACTCTAGTCTCTGTACCAAAGAATGTTTTGTTCTGTTTAAATCCACTGAGATCACTGAGATGAATTGGTATACCGCGTTCTATGGACTAGTATACTTAAACTTGAGTTTTGCACAAATGGTGGAACCAGTGAGCTAGTTGAATACTTCACTATACAGTTCCTTTACAGTTACTATACAGTTACTATACCGTTACTATACAGTTACCATACAGTTGAATAGGCTAAACCTCAAGAACTAACATTGAATTGGCAGTTGGCACAGTCAATTCCTATTTGATTGTGGGAGATGAGGGAGACGTATGTCTAGTATGTATCGATTGATTGGTTCAGAAATAAACCAATAATAATTCAGGTTAGGGGGTTGTCCTTGAATACCATTTAGCAGTGTGGCAGCACGGAAGCACACAGCTGGCTTGGTTTTATGATGAATAATATGCATAAGACAAAGTAAATATTAGGGCTGAACTTTGATTTGTGACATGACACGTTTGTTTTCCTTGTCCTAAAGGAGAACATCCTTCTATCTCAAAAAGGACAAGGCAATATTAAGGTGGTGGACTTCGGTTCCAGCTGTTATGAGCAGCAGAGAGGTTAGTGTTTTCCCTGAATACCTACCTGCCGCTACCAGAAAAATCGCAAAATCGGTTGGAAGTGCACTCGCAGAGGAAACAATAAAAACGGTGTGTGTTGTCGCTCCCTCTTCTATTGTCTCTCTTCGTGCCCTTGTAGTGTACACCTACATACAGAGTCGTTTCTACCGCTCGCCGGAGGTGATTCTGGGGCTCCCGTATAGCATGGCCATAGACATGTGGAGCCTGGGCTGCATCCTGGCTGAGCTCTACACCGGCTTCCCCCTCTTCCCCGGGGAGAGCGAGGTGGAGCAGATCGCCTGTTTCATGGAGGTGCGTGATGACCCACCTGCAGACGCGTTCGCTCAGACCTCATGATAATTTGGTTTGTACTTTTTCAGATGGCAATTTATTCTAACTAATGGTCATTTTGTTTTTTTAATTGATAGGTACTTGGAATGCCTCCCACTTATTTTGTGCAGGCATCATCGAGGAAAAGATTGTTTTTCGGTAAGACCTTTCTATGATCTCTCAGGCCAAAAGTAAGAATATATTTCTTTGCCCCCCCACACACACACAAAAGAGGTATGATGTAACACATTAGACTCTGAATACGTACAGAGGAACATCTGGGTTGTGTTTTAACCACGGGCTTTGGTGACTTGCTGCAGACTCCAAAGGCAACCACAGAAACATCACAAACAGCAGAGGCAGGAAGAGACGACCAAACTCCAAGGACCTGGCCAGTGTGCTGAAGACCAACGATCCTCTGTTTCTGGATTTCCTTCGACGCTGTCTCACGTACGTCAATACTGCTGACACACGAGAGAATTTAGAAAACTATGGCCAAACAAGTTTGCTTGATTTCCAACACAGGCACACACACACACACACACACAAAATCTGTGTATTCCTTTGCAATCCAGGTGGGATCCAACCAAGCGCATGACACCAGATGAGGCAATGCAACATGACTGGATCCACGAGGCCCGATTAAACAAGCTCAGGCCTAAAACGCGACCCGTAACGAGGAAGCCCAGTGAATTCTTCAGCAGCGCAGAAAAGAACTTTGAGGCCACTTACCAAAAAATCATCACAAACCGGACAGGTACAACCAGGCCTTTCACTTTTCTGCTCCAAAATTAATTGTGGTAGATGGATTTAGGGTTTAGACCACAGGGACGTATAAAGTAATGTCTCCATTGCACATTGCAGCCGAGAGAATCGGGTCTGTTAGCAATGACAAGCTAATGAAAGACCTTTCCGACAAGGGGGTGACTGCTGAGCGTCTGCGTCCCATTGGTGCATCGGCGGAGGAGAAGTTCCGCGAGGGCGTGGCCACGGTCAACAGGGAGACCAATCAGGAGGCTGCCGTTGGGAGGGCTGTGCACATTATAATCAAGCCTCAACTGGACGTGGGCACTGACGGTGCCCAAGAGTCGCCTCAGCGTCTGCCTCCGGTCATGTAGTACCACAGGATGACGGTGGGATGACAGCACCAGGCTTTTCACATCATCCACAGGACACAGGATAATGCATGATGTGTTCCTGCCAGTGTGACACTCGTTTGGTCTATCCGGGAACTTCCTGTTGTGTGACACCTGGTTGGTCTATCAGGGAACTTCCTGTTGTGTGACACTCAGTTGGTCTATCCGGGAACTTCCTGTTGTGTGACACTCAGTTGGTCTATCCAGGAACTTCCTGGTGTGTGACACTCAGTTGGTCTATCCGGGAACTTCCTGGTGTGTGACACTCAGTCGGTCTATCCGGGAACTTCCTGGTGTGTGACACTCAGTCGGTCTATCCGGGAACTTCCTGGTGTGTGACACTCAGTCGGTCTATCCGGGAACTTCCTGGTGTGTGACACTCAGTTGGTCTATCCGGGAACTTCCTGGTGTGTGACACTCAGTCGGTCTATCCGGGAACTTCCTGGTGTGTGACACTCAGTCGGTCTATCCGGGAACTTCCTGTTGTGTGACACTCAGTTGGTCTATCCAGGAACTTCCTGGTGTGTGACACTCAGTCGGTCTATCCGGGAACTTCCTGGTGTGTGACACTCAGTCGGTCAATCCGGGAACTTCCTGGTGTCTGACACTCAGTTGGTCTCTGAGATTTTACCTTAGCTGTTTCATGCCTCCTAGTGTGAATGTGATTTCTAGCTTTTGATGGAGGAGAGAATAGATAGAACAGAGAACAGGTAGTTTGGCAAGATAACACTCCTTTTGTTTTCTGGGGTTATGTTGACTGAATAATGGACAATCATAAATAAAGACGTGACCAGCTGAACTTAAAAAGCATTATGCTTTTGTTGTTAGATTTTTTCCTGAAAGACAATCCTCAGTCCAACCTTGTGTTATCTGATGTACGTTGACTTCCTTAAATATACTATTATACTAGTATCACTGGTATTATTACATTATTTTTTCTGTGTAGATATTCCAAACAAAAGCTGCTCTCTTGTGCAATATGCATGGCTTGAATAGAACTTGATTTTACTTGTAAATGTTTTACTATTAACATAACAGTTAGTGATTTCTTAAATGTAGAGCGCCCCCCTCAGCTCGGCCGTGTAAATCTTCAAACCTTCACACCCAGAATCATAATTACATTAAAAATTTGATATATTATTTTCAGAGAAATATTTGACATGACTTGTTTTCCATGAACAATGTACACCTGCAGTAATGTTTAAAGTATATGTATAAAAAATACAGTTTTACTTGTTACGGTTTTTCTTGTATTATATGTATGTATGTATAAAGGGAAAGAAACGTTTTGTACTAAATTATGTTTTTGTTCTTTTTTTTACAATTAGACAGTGAAAGACATTCATTTTATTAATACGTTGTGCCTTGCAGTATTAGAGTGTTTGCACTCTGTTTGTACCTGGGAACACACAAAATGTAACAGTATCTCAGTCAAAATAATATAGAGCATATATAATTATATAACAACGATGTGCTGCATTTTCTACTATTGTCACTTGTACAAATTGTACAAATAATTAGGTAGACCGCTTTGTGGAAATTTATTGATTGTGACACTTACCCAACAGAAAAAAATGATAATATCTGGATTAAACAAGAGTGTTAGGGGAACCATTTTATTGTGAAATAAATTATTTTTTCTCACCGCTTTTGCCTTGGTTTCTATGAAAGATTAAAGGTAGTGGACAATTTGGATGCATGCAGGCTTTCATGAATGCCTAGAAGATCTTACAAAATAGGTTCCTAGAATCCTAACTGCTGCTAAGTTTATAACTAGTCTTGACGCTAACGCTGACTTCTTATTGCTGTAATTGCATTGGTAGCCAATTTATAAGAGCAATAAGGCATGTGCTTTTTTTATTCAAATCATTTGATTTTTAAGTGATAGTGTACTACAGATATGACATCACATCTTTTTTACTGCTGTAATCGCATTGCTTGGTTTGTGTTCTATTGCCAATATAGCACAGCTTACCACTGTGAACAAGGGAGTGCCTAAGAACAGTTTTCAGTCCCTATACCAGACTCCCTTATTCCTTATTGCTAAAGGCAAATGTACTATGAACATACTCTTAAGTACATAATATGTACATTGCCTTTATATAGATAGAATCTAACCCTGATACAATAAACTCTGAAGGGAAAAAGTTCTGCTGAGATGAACATTCCCAATCCAAGTCCGAAAGGGAAGAATATGTTTTTATTTTCAAATATTAACCCAGGTCAATGGAAAACCCAATTTTCTTTACAATGAGGACCTGATATGGCTTGCAATTGCATGACAAGACAATGCATAAACATTTACAAAAATAAATAACTAAATACAAATGAACAAAGGAGCACTAAATACAAGGAATAAAAACATTAAACGAATTAAACTGTAATAATATTATGCAATTTATAATAGTAATTGACTATAGAAAACTAAAAGGAGTTCTGCTTAACCAGAGGATCAAGTACCAAACAACGTAATATTAAGAGAAAGCAAAGCAGTCATGCCAAAACTTAGACTTTGCTGGTGTCAATACTCCAGCATAATTTAAAAGAATTGTTTACAGTATAGCGTTATATAGACTGAAAATATTATACTTGTTAAAATGATATTGGTTTCAGTCTCAAACAAAACCAATCCAGCTGCTTTTACACAGTTATAGAGATTTGCGTTTTGCGTTTGCGTGATTTTTAACCCTTCAGTCTTGCCGTAGTAATAAGCGCTTTTGGAGAAGAAACATGGCGGCTGCATTCGTTAGCCGTCCTGCGAGTGTCCTTCCCAGGTTTGCTAGTGAGTAACACTAAAGAAAATGCACTTTCATGGTGTGAAAATGTCCCGATAAGTGGACCGTTGCGATATTTTATGAACTATTTGAATATGAAACAAAATAAGCGACATCTCTACCGTTTGTCAACATGTCTGCCCTAGTATGACCTAAGATAAGTTACTATTACTAGTAGAGTTGGCTAGCGGACTAGCATGAATGCTTATTTATACGAGTCTATTATGTCATTATAACAACGACAGGTATGACTCTTTTTCTAGCTCGAATATACAGATAGTGTTGATCAATAATATGCAATTAAGTTATTGTACCATATTTGTAATCCAGTGACTGAAACTAAGTAAAAACATACAGTTTGTGTTATTTGACCGGACAAACTGGTTATTTTTAAGCACAGCAACACCACCAGAGATTGTCCCATTTCGTCCTCTGACACCCCCCTCACCCCCGTCCGCAGGTTCTTGCTCCCCCGTTGGACTGTCAGCTATCCCTGCTATAGCCCAGCAGAGGAAGGTGCATAATGCCGTAATCCCCAGAGGCAAGGGGGGGCGTTCTTCCTCCAGCGGCGTAGCGGCCACAGTTTTTGGAGCTACAGGGTTTTTGGGCAGATATGTAGTCAATCGCCTGGGTGAGTTATAACTGTATCAGTTCCACACATAATAACATGTCTATTGACAACAGCTTTATTATAGTCCTTTGTCATGCCTCAACTGGTTTTTATGCAGATATTTGTTTGGTCATCTGACTTTTTGTTTACTGTTTTCTATTGGCCAGGGATGTTTTTAATGGTATTGTGTTTGTTTTAGGTCGTATGGGTTCTCAGATTGTGATTCCTCACCGTTGCGACCAGTATGACCTAATGTATCTCAGGCCCATGGGAGATCTTGGACAGATCATCTTCATGGTAAAAAAAACAACAACGTAGTTTTAGATCTCAGACTGTTGATCTTTTAAGTCACTTTGTGTTTTCATGTCAGTTGGCTGTTATGCCAAGTCACCCTGGACACGTGGTGTACCACAACATTCTCATACATATTTATATATATATATATGTGTGTTTCAGGAGTGGGATGCCAGGAACAAAGATTCCATCAGAGACGCTTTGGCACACTCCAATGTGGTGATCAACCTGGTGGGACGAGAGTGGGAGACAAGGTTTGTCCCACTTGATAATACACACAAAAATATCCCAGAACGACTTTCCCCCTAAAAATAACCTACTGGTGGTGAACATTAACATAGATCTGCTACACGGACCGTAATCTACACCAGTGCATCTTGGTTTAGTGTATTTCTTCTTTGAATTAATCTTCCACCATTACACACACATGTGCGTAACATGTTTTGAGTGAAGTTCAAGTATTTGGACAGTGACCCCCGTTTTTGACTTTGTTCTCCAACAATTGTTAGAATCGTTCATCCAATCGTTAACTTTCTGCGAATCGTTGGATGTGCTTGACTGTTTTCCTCCTATTTTGGTTCAAAGGAATTTTCCCTTTGAGGAAACCTACGTGGGAATCCCGCAACGGATAGCCAAGGCCTCTCGTGAGGCGGGCATCACAAAGCTGGTTCACGTGTCACATCTCAATGCTGACATCCGCAGCTCGTCCAAATACCTTAGGAACAAGGTGCTGGTCAATACGGAGCTCTGTTGAAATTGTTGTCGGATTGTTCGTTATTGTTTCTTTGCTGCAATGTGTGTTGTTACTTTGCAGGCAGTGGGTGAGTTGGCCGTGAGAGACGAGTTCCCTGACGCCATCATCATGAAACCCTCTGAGATGTTCGGGAGGGAGGACAGGTTCCTCAACCATTTTGCCAGTAAGCAGAGGATACAGTTCATTCCAGTAGTCGCCCAGTATTTAAGAAAAATACATTATATTACTAACGCAAGTAAAATGACTGATTTCCACCTAGCAGAATGCATTGATAGTTGTGTTGGCATATATAAGCAGCATGTGTTTACTTCTTTGGTCAGCAAACTGAAACATTGCAGTTTATGGGTAAATGTACACTACCAGTCAAAGGGTTTACAACACTGGATTTATAATTTTTTTTATTGAAATGAATCAATGTCAAACCAGTGAATAACTTGAAATGGTATTGGTTATAATGGTTATTATTAAAAAACTGTAAAAATCCAGGTGTTTATAAAGCTTTTGACCGGTAGTGTAAGTATTTTGGTATATTGTCTAATTATGAAAAAATATGTGATCTACCTGCAACAAATGGTGATAAAATACATTATGATTTAAAATGTGATCCCAGTCACTGTTTGAATATGTTTTGTCCCTCACATACAGACATGCGCTGGTTTGGAAGTGCTGTGCCTCTCATCAGCTTGGGGAAGAAGACTGTGAAGCAGCCAATCCACGTACGTGTGTCTGTCCTTATACAATCTTACAGGCCTAATTACATCCTTTTTATATTGGATTGAATGAGCATGTATGTGTGTCTGTCCTTATATAACCTTAATTACCTCCTTTATATTGGATTGAATGAGCATGTATGTGTGTCTGTCCTTATATAACCTTAATTACCTCCTTTATATTGGATTGAATTACCATGTTTGTGTGTCTGTCCTTATATAACCTCACAACCTTGATTACATCCTCTACATTGGATTGAATGAGCATTTGCCATTTTAAGATTTACGAATAAAAGTTGCTGTGATGCTTCACTAACTGAGAGAGTAAAAAGGGCACTTTAAAATAGGTTACGACACTGCAAATATAAATATTTTTTTAAATCCGCTGCCAAAGGTGATTCTTGTATGAATTAAAGAGATCTAATCTAGTCAATACGTACTAGTATCTAATCAGGGTATCTTAATTTTCAGTTTTTCTGTTCTTCCCCTGATATTAGATTATGTTGGTGATTTTCTTATTTAATTGATGTGTTTTCTTCAGGTGGTGGATGTGGCCAAGGCTATCATCAATGCCATCAAAGACCCTGATGCCAATGGGAAGACATACGCGCTAGTCGGGTAAGAATTCAATGGGCTTGGCTTTGAGTTGTTAGAGATGTCAATGGCATTTCAGGTTAGTTCACCAAAATCATGCTAACCGATTGCTAATTAAGAATATATATATATATATATATATATATATATATATATATGTATGTATGTATATATATAATTAGCCCAGCATTTGTCAGTATTTTTTTACCTCATTTGTTAAGGGTGCTAATTATTGTAGGCTAGGTATAAATGATGTCATCAACATCGATTATGAAACTAAACCAATGTGTATACT
Source organism: Dallia pectoralis (assembly GCA_029465975.1). Classification (NCBI taxonomy): domain Eukaryota; kingdom Metazoa; phylum Chordata; class Actinopteri; order Esociformes; family Umbridae; genus Dallia; species Dallia pectoralis. Next base: position 6,789,549 of record CM055740.1, on the reverse strand, counting down.
GTATAACTCTCTACCAATCTTCAAAAAACGTCTAAAAACATTCCTCTTCAAACTGTACCTCCAGTAGCTCCATGAATGGAGCTCCACAACTCTCGCCTGTTCGAAACTTCACTACCGAATCATTCCTCTGCGATTATCACCCATTCCTCCTCTCCTAGCACCCCTTCTATCTCTAGCACTTCCCCCTGCACCCACCCAGGAACAATGTACTTAGCAATGTGTTTTAGCTATATGTGAAATGCCTGCACTTATTGTAAGTCGCTCTGGATAAGAGCGTCTGGTAAATGCGCTAAATGTAAATGTAAAATGTTGTTTAAAATAGCAGTTGTAAAGGACCTGTATTTCAGATGTTTCTGTTGGGAGCAGGGTGTGGGTTTCTCTCATGGTTTGTTTCTGTCTTGTTCTAATGGTTTTGTTCTCGCTCAACACAGTCCTCACCGTTACCTCCTTCACGATCTGGTGGAGTATGTTTATGCTGTGGCACACAGACCCTTTGTGCCCTACCCACTACCACGCCCTCTGTATCAGTAAGTACACACCATCCGCCGGTCCTGCTTGGTAACGACATTTTAATTTACATAACTGTTTCAAGCAATCCTGTCAGATGCAGTGTTGTGAACGTGTCTGTCTCTCGTTTCAGTCTTGTTGCACGCTTCTTTGCTATGAACCCGTTTGAGCCTTGGACAACTCCTGACAAAGTTGACCGGGTAAGAAAAAACATCACCAACCATAAATTATAAACAGAAAGAATCAATTTCTAATACACGTTGGTTGAATCACATTTCCGTTTTGTTACATTGTCATGAATAATGTTGCGCATTTTGCCTGGCTCCTGGAAGCCCGGGATTGAAAACATGTATGTCTGTTTCAGCTCCACGCCACAGATATGAAGTATCCCGGGCTTCCTGGTTTGGAAGATTTGGGTATCGTCCCTGTGTCTGTGGAGCAGAAGGCCATCGAGGTCCTGCGTCGACACCGTCGCTTCCGCTTCCTGGACGCGGAGCTGGAAGACACCAAACCGGCCAAGACTGTCAGCTATTAAGTACCTCTGTATGAAACACCACCGGCACGGGCAGATCCTCTAAAACAACTGTGTTGTCTTTGATCATTATTCTGTACATAAATAAAATCTAATATTCAAAAGGCACCTGTCATGACTGTTTATTACTTAGGATTGTGTGAATCCAATAATCCGTGTTTATAGTTGAGCCCATGTTGAGTCAGAGCCTATTGTGAGGCCGAATATCCACACACACCACACACACACAACACACACACCACACACAGACACACACACACACACTACTTCATACATTTGAATACATATAGTGTGGTGTATTGAATTGCATTCTGGCAACAAGATTAGTCTGATACATAAGTTATTAAGGCCTTTTAGAAAACTGAGCATTACTGTATTTAAAAAAACGCATCTGTTTGCTTTTGACTTGAATCATTTCAGCCAGTTATCTACAGCATTACATTACATTCCGATTTTCACAATTACTGAGGATCTACGTCTGTGTTGCCACAGAACATTCGATCTCAAAGTTTAAGCAAACTGGTCGTGCCACCTAATTGATGTGTGCTCTGCCAGCGTTATTGTTTAAATTAAAAGGCATGATTATTTTTATTCAGAGTTCATTAATGAAGTTGAAATTGGTTCTAAAATTAAAATCAATATTCACGATTCGTTGTGTTCCTATTTGTTATTAATCCTAGTGACGATTTACCTGCTGATGGGGCAAATTGTCACAAGTGCACACAATTTAATCTACGATTCCATAATGAAATAAGATATGATGAGGATGTAATAAATACAAAATATGTGCCCAAGATTTCATTCTTCCGTTTGGTGTGACATTTATACCATTGAGATTTATTGTGCCCTGTAAATGTTAGACGGCGTGAAAAGTGTGACTTTGAGAAACAAGGGCAAAGATCAATCGCTTAGACAGTTTGTGTCCAGAACACAGTTGTAATCCAGCAGGTGGCAGTGTTGCGCCGTTTCTTCAAATACATATTGCAGGAGGAAGTATGTAAAATGTGTAGGTTCTACAATAGAAATACGGACTAGTGAATCTCAAATCTAGTTAGTGTTCTTAATAAGTCCATGATATATCGGTATTAAATATTTGGTGAAAGCATCAACAGGTAAGTGATCATCTTAGCCTACAAGTCTACCGTTATTCTACCGTTTAATGGTTTTCGCACAACTTTGCACTGCTGACATGCATTTGTATAGTGTCGACTACGGTACCCTTATTAATTAAATAACCTTATTTATGAAAGTGCAGACTCACGTTATTGCCGCCTTAGCAGAACATGTAGTGTTCTTACTGTAAATGCAATCTACATTACGCCTGTTATTTTTCCATATAAGGCAATGCTATGGAAATTGATGTGCATTTTTTTGCTTGAAAAGTGAAACCAACTTAAACTTAAAGCAGTAACTATTTGAATACATCGCTTTTTTCAACAAGGAACTAGATGTGTTATGCTTAATTGATACAACATACATACAACTCATAATTGAGGGTGTTTATTTTAACTGTAGGTTGTGGTTAAAGGCGTAGATTGTAGTGCAGTCAACCCTTTTAAGTTACTTTATCTACTGTTTGTTCTGCCCTATGCCCTTAATACCTACTAATGTTTATTTTCCCACCAAGCCTATGGTGTTAGTGCCCTATATGGACTGACCAAAGGAGGCGCTGTTTCACGGTTTAATGAGCCTGACTAATTGTTTAACTAATTGAAATGTCCGTTTTCTCTCACAAATGTTTCACCATTCACAAAGCTCTGTGCATGTTAGAAATGTTTGTGTTCGGATTTAATCCAGATGCCGGTTTATTGAAAACCTCCCTGTGTTTTCCAGGCTGTCTGGTTGTGTGTGGTCAGTCCATGAGATGGAGGGCCATACCACACCCGAGATGGACATGGAGACAACATGCCCAGTTGACCAAAGCAGTGAGGAGTTTCAGCTGCTCGTGGCCTACTGTGACAGGCGAAAGAAGCAGTGGTCCGGCACAATGGCTGAAACTCAAGGTTTCTCACTGCCCCCAGCAAGTGCTGCAATTCATATGAGCCATGAACATTTTATGTTCAAAGGAGCAAAACTTGACCTTGAGGACCAGACCTACAGGATCTTTAAGCAAGGTCCTTCTCTATCCAGTGATTTTCCAGGACCTGTGGGTAGGAGGCAGAAGAAGAAAAAGGTTGTTGAGAAGGGGGCAGCGGGAGACGATGCCCCCACATGTAATATCGTCTCAGGTAGACGTTTCTGGAGGAATAAATAAATATTCAATTCAAAATAACGGTTCACCACGGAGAACCGACACATTTGTTTAACCCGTATAACCGAACAGGCTAATTTCCTTGTCTGTTTTTCTGTGTGAAGATGTTGCAGAAAGTGAGGGCTCTCTGAGTGGTGTAGCAGACCGCTTGACTCAGATAGCAGACACTGTGAAGATCAGTCCTGTCTACGTGCTGAAGAGTTGTTCCACGGATAACTTCAAAACAGATGAAACACTGGATAATAACGGTACGTCACCTCTACATTTACTAAAATAGTTGAAGAAAGTAATTTCTTTCAGGGCATAAAGTTACATTTTCTTATTTGTTCCTTCATTTTTGTTCTTTGTTGATGCCCCATATGGAATTAATTGTACCTGCTGATGCATTGGACCTCGCAGCAGATGTGATCCGGAAATTAGTGGAGTTGCTGAAGGTGTCTGGCGACGTGCTGGATGAGGAGGTGTGTGTGTGGAAGTTTACATGTTTTCATTTGTGGGGTTGGTTGTTCATAGGGTGTGAGGAATGAGTCTACCCCTTATCACCACAAAATGATGTTTTTTACATATTCAAATGTCACATGACAAGAATAAGTTTGTTTAAATATTCAATGGGTAATCCGAAAAGACAACTCCACATATTTAGGTTTCCCTTAACAAATCTGTTTTCTGTTAACACGGTCAAGTAGTACCAGACTTTTCTGTTAAATAATATCAGGTTCTCATTTAAATAGTCTGAAGTAAAGCTCTGTTTGGACGATCCGACAACTTGCATGCAACATTCAAAATGGTCCTTATTACGATGACAAAAAACACGATTTTCAACCAGACATTTCCTTCCTTCATCTTCCGCCATCAGATCAAGAGAAACCCAATCTTGCAGAAGCATTTCCAGACCTCCTTCAACTACGGTATGTTTGAGAAGCTGACCACCATCCTTCTCCGGGCGAAGAGGGAGGGAGGTCCTGAACTGAGCCACGTAGGCCCGGCGTCTGAGGAAAGCGTCCAGAAGGAGCAGATTGCACTGGCCTTTGAGGTGACCAGCAGGCTGTCTGCTCTGGACCTCCACCCCATGAACCGAGCCATGGGCTTCGGGTTACGCTACCTCCAGCAGCATTTTACGGCCTGGGTGAAGAAACAGGGCGGCTGGGTGAGTACAACAGGGCAAGGCCCTCTGTCACGTTGTTTTATTAATTTTTTAAGTACAACAACGCTTCAGTGATTTGCTTGTAATTATGTATGTCTCTTCTTTTTATCAGAATAAAGCATTCGACTGTGAAGACTGTGATTGACTGTGATTTGATCACAGCAAGACATTTTAACTGCTTTAACTGATCATGAATTAGGAGCCAAAATGGTCAATAATAAACTAAATAATTTTTTTTTTCCTGTTGAAAAGTTGCTACAATTAATTAATAAACAGTTTCGCCACCACCTCTTTTATTGTCATAGCCATTTATTTGGATTCCCTCTCAAGGTGTGAATAAAGAGGGTCCCTTTAAAATATGTTGGACACCAGTGTGGTAGAAAAATACAGAGGAAAAAAGGCATTCAGATTCAGTTACCTCATCCAGTCTGTCGTCTCAAGTACATTTGTATCCTACTGTTAGTACTGTAGTTAGTACTGCGGTTAGTACTGTGTTAGTACTGTAGTTGTGTTACTTACAAGCATATGACTCTTAATCAAATGTCAGTCAAGTTGCATTTTTACATACTTGCAACATTTTATTATTTAAATTAGATGCACTCCATAGTTGAAAATATCTCTGCAGACCAACCATCACATATAATTTAAACACTATAGTTCAAGTATAACATCCATACCATAGTATTTTACGCATCGTATTCTGTGCAATAATTGGAAAATAGATTTGTCACTTTAAATACTTCTATAACATTGACTATGATCCCTTTAATGTAAGAATTATCTGTGTACTGTACTGGCCAAGGCTGATTCCTTTCCACCATCACGTTAGGGCATATGTCAAAACGATAAGTCACTAGACAACTAACTAAATCCCCAGGTATGTATTCATCTTGCCCAGGGCGTCACACACAGTAGTCAGGTCACTACGGAGTTCCTGCACCACGTTCTCAATGCTTCTGGTGTCCTTCAGCAGGTCTATGCTCTGGGTGTAGGGGTTGTAGTACACGGAGAACGGTCTCTTGATCGTCTTGGCAAACTCCCTGTTGGGCAGAAGATGTTTAAACTCTGGCTGACGGTGGTGTCCTGGAATCTACTGATCTTAAAGTAGTCATGTGATCCCAGTGAACCAATAAGCAATCTCCTGAGAAGGGTTGTGTTGGATCATTAACATAATTAGAATTTAAAAGTGTATCCACTAAGCCATTGACACTGCCACCGCGTTGCCTTTCAACATCACCTCATCTTCTCTTTGGCGTCCTCGAAGCTCTCGGAGACAAAATAAAAGTCCTGGAAGGTTGTGATGAGACACTCCTGGAAGCAGGTGGTGCCGGGGTCAAACATCTTCACTGAGGCTTTGTCAGACAGAGCGTGCTGCAAGGAAACAAGGGACCTGTCACTGGGACGTCCACCCGCGTCTACCTCTGTCTCTGTGTGTCAGTGTGGGTGTGTGTGTGGCTGACCTTCAGCTCTCCAATAGATGACAGTAAGCCTGCTCCATAAGCCCTCAGTTGGCCATCTTGTTTGCACAACCCAAACTCAATGGTGAAGAAGTAACACTGTGGATGCGTACAACGACAGTCAGTCCAGTACTTCATATATGACCTGCTGGTACTATAATCCAGGGCAACCATAGTTTATAATCTATATGATCCAGGGCAACCATTGTTTCTGTAGATTGTCTATCAGTTCTCTTTATGACTAGCCTCTGTGTGTGGATGGTCTATCAGTACTTACTGTGGCAAGTTTCTGTATGTCCTCGTCCGACGCTCCTAGAGATGCCAGGCCGATCTCCTGGGAAAACTGAGCGAATTTGGGATCCGCGAGGAGCGGGACGTGACCTAGCAGCTCATGGCACGTGTCCCTGTACCCCAATATTAGATATGGTTGCATTAGCATTAGATGTCGTTTAGTGCAGGGATACCCGTGATGTAGTTTATCCTATCAACCCTAATCCAATGCACCAGTTTCCAAAAATTTGCCAGATAAAAAGTTCAATTAGATGGTCACAAGTGGGTCTTGACAGGAAACCTAGAAGATGGTTGAATGCAAAACGTCATCTCTGAAAACGAACGTAGTCGTTAACATTTTCCATCTCTCTCTCACCTAATCGCACCAACATTCATCTCTCTCTCTTTTACATACATAATCACAACCAAATACTTCCTCTGTTTTGGAGCATGTCAGTTCAGGTTCTGTGTGTGTGTGTGTGTGTGTGTGTGTGTGTTTTTCCGCGCTGTAATGAGACACTCACGGTTCGGGTGTGTAGAGGGGGTCGGTGCTGTGGCGGACATATTGAGTGCAGTTGAACACTCGGTATGCCAGGCCGGCCAAGAAGTCCCGGGGAGAAAGGTATCCCGCCACAGGCCTCATGGTGAACCCCGACCTCTCTGAAACAGTCACACAGCATCGAGTGGTGACATCGCTAATGCCCGAGAACTTCCAGCGTCACTGAAACTAGGATCCAGTCGAATGATCTGCGCTGTCGACCTGAGGTTACAGCGTGTTGCGAAACTGCTGATGCCTTTTTTCGACTGACAGCGTCGGAGACAATGGACGTGTCACCAAGATTCGTTGCCATTGTATTTACTCAGATATATTCATCATCCTGTACCTTTTAAAAACAGGGACACATCCTCCAGTTGGGGTATGTTGTCCTCCCGGTACCCACAATGCTTAGTGAGCAGGGGGAGGTTCTTCAGGTACTCTCTGCAGGCATGGGTGGGGTAGAGTTTGGTGAGCTCCCTGAAGACCACACCCCAGGTCCTGACCTCCTCTGACGTATACTCAATGTGCGGGATGGGCTGGCCACTGGAGATAGAAGTCAGACCACTGATCTAACCACACGTACATGAGGACATTTAATATAACGCATGCACACCGTGCCGTTATTTATTAGTGATCTGTAGTTACTGTGCATGTCTAGTACAATTAACTATATTGAGTGCTAACATAGCGTTTCAATTGTATCGAACAGTACGTCACAGAAAAAGTGTGAGAAAATAACCGATTGTAACCGGATCGTTGCCATAGCAGAACTGAACGAGAAGGAACTACTCATACTATTTGTAATTCATGGCCATCTCCACAAAGTACTTCCTCCTCTCGCGGTATACGTTATCTTTGAAGCCCTGGGGTTAGAACAGATAGAGATAAGGAACAGCGTCACACACAGGCTATGAGTAAGTTCAGCCAGCCAATATGAGGAAAATAATTCCGGTAACATCTCTAAGAGTCCAGCTGTTAAAATTCTAAAATGATTTGTACCTAATCCAGTGCTGAAATAAATTATGTTTCAATTGGCCCTTTGATTCTAATTCAATTGTTGAATTTAAATTGAATTAGGACACCCATGGGATGCAAATTTATTCTACAGTTTAATGATGTTTATTTTATAACCATAAGATTGAATAAAAAACTAAAACCAAAAACACAACAGTGATCTGGAAATGAAATATAATGTCATTGTAATTGTCTATAATAATTCACTATTTTCATAATGTGTGTGTGCCTACACACATATTTTCATACATACTCATTAGATTTTATATACAAAAAACAAATCTTTCTATCTAAACTCTAATAAAGACAATTACTGTTAATTGATAATAGATCTGTCAAAATAAAGACGCTTCCATGTATCACATCTTAGTTGATTTACTTAAAACAAACTTCCACTTTTAATTGAATTTCATATCTACCATCTGTTGTTGACAAAGTCAAAAGCCTTTCACAATCTTGCATAACTCACTAGCTATTAGTGTGGCCAATTCAAATGCATAGTTGAAATTAAATTATTATATTTTTTAATATTTATGTAATTTAGCAGATGCTTTCATACAATACAACATACAGGAGCAATAAAAGCTAACTAGCTTGCTTACGGTCACATCAGATGTTGAACCTGGTTAGGTCAGGGGTTCAAACTGGCAACTTTTAGGTTATTAGTCGCCGGTTCTAATGACTAGGCTGCGGCCCTAAATCCCAACCCTGATACAATCTCATAATTATGATGATCTGCTATAATTAGATTATATTTATTTAATAAGGTTTGTAACTCAGCTGATAACCAATTCTCATTTGCTCAGCTGGGCAGGCAGCAAACACTCACTGGATGGTCAGCGTCTAGTTCGGATCCGTACATCAGCACTCTGTGAGAACACTGGTCAAGCTCTGCGATCTTCTGGGGGAACCAAGGGACTTCCTCCCCATCTAGCAAGGTAAACATACACACACACACACACAAACACACACACACACACAATTTAACCAGATGTCATATTTTACATCCGTTACACCCGGCCCCTCACAGCATTGAAGAAAACGCTGCAACATCGGAAAGTGTGGGTTGATATAGACATGATAAATAAATAAATAATAATAAAGGTTGCAACATGTTTTTCTGAAGGAAAATCGAGTCTCACGTTAAAATGGAAATTAAAATGTCTAAATTTCTAAGCATATTGTAAATTCAAAGCTTAAAATCTCATTTAATTACATGTAAAAATATCTTTCTACAAAATACATTTCCAAATGGTCAGCAAAAGCAGACTGGCTTTTTAAAATCCACTCTGTACTCACAAACATGTCCATTCCGAGACATTTAATCCTACAAGATGAGACAACAAACAGAACATAAGATAACACATTAATTGTGAACCCTCTAAAATGGCTGGTTGTCTTTTCGTTCTTGATGTACTCACATCGGTCCCTGCAGGGGTGAATGTTGAACCGAGAAAGAAAACGAGCCGTGGTTTATGTCCCAAAAAAGAAAGCCTACGACGAAAAGCCCGGTCAGTACCTGTTTCGGCGGACCACTGGCTTTGGGGCGTGTTGAGAAAGAGGATGTTGACGTGGTCTTTCAGAATCTCCAGAAGCTCGTTGAACTCCTTCTTGCTGCAGTTGCAGTCAGCATAGATCTCCACCTCAGAGTGAACCTGCTTTGACATCCGGGACTCAATGTGAGCCAGGTTCACATGCATCTCCTACAAAACCAGAGAAAATAGAAATTACAAGGAGAAGAGGCGCGAGGAGGAGACCTTCACAAAACATTCAGGGCATTTCAGGGCTGGTCAGGTTATGTCATAAACATATGTGACAGAACAGGACAATAAATACCCACCTGAAAAATGCGAAGTGCTTTGACCAGGCAGCCCACTTCGTTCTTTAGAGAGAACACGACCGCTGTCTTCCCTGACTCCCTGCTTTCCCTGGTTCCTTTGTCGCTCGGGTTCTCCTCTATCGGACAGAAAGAGGACCGGCGCGACTGTCGCAACACGAGACAGCACATTACCCATCACGCAAGCGAGAGTGACCGCCGCATCTGCTCCACACACATGACTACCTGTGAGCACAACTATAAACATGCAGCACAACAACAAACTAAAACACACATTTATTCTGCAATTTACAAAGTACATGGAAATTTGCCTTAGCAATTCTACCTTTGGCCTCACCCAATGCCTCAAGCCACCCTCCTAAGCCTCGACAAGACCAGAGATGAGCTATTAACAGATAACAACGAGGATTTCCTGGCCCTTGTTCGAGCGATGGACACTAAGATATGGCAGCCTTGAGAAAATGTAATGAGGGCCCATTACGAGCCTTACGAGCATTACGAGTTTACGATCTAAATATAACACGCAAGTCAAGCAGATATCCCACTCAGAATGCTAAATCCACCAGCTAACCACTCAAAAGTGAACCAATAAACCAACCAGTCAGTCAAAGACTCAACCAACCAACAACCCATCGACCAGCCAACCAACACATCAAATGCAGTGGGTTCAATTCCCTGCCACCCTTCACTCACCATTTGTCCCCCGGTGTGGTGCTGTTTTTGGTGGTCAAACATCGCCGAGTCCAAAGAGAGTCCCCGCCGGGACCAATACTTACTGGAGAACATCATCATAGCCGGCTGCATCCGGGGCACCGGTTCAGGGCCGCCACTTTTCTCCGAGCCGGTGCCCCGCTTCTTCAGCTGGGAAGATGCCATCACCATGGGCTGCCTGCATGGAGGTAACATTCTGATGTAGTTGAAGCCGCGGGGCCTTTAAGCAGACCTGAACGTTACGGTTTGTTTTTTCGTACATGGGATTTCTACTGAACACGGTCACGTCTCACGGTCACGTCTCACCTGCCAACACACTGAAGAGGATGTTCTGGATCCATAGTTCCTGGTCTGCTTCCACTCATGACCACTACAGCAGCTGGTACTGCCCCGGTACTGCCCCGGTATACTGAGCTAGGGTAGGCAAGTGGTCTGCCAGCCAGCGCCAGTGTATATCCTTTATATAGTGTGACGGTAGTGGAGGAAGGAGGGACTGATAAGACAACCCATCCATCCATATGGTCTCTCTCGGCTGTTGACATGCAGACTCATGGAGAACAAACAGAGGTGTGTGTGTGTGTGTGTGTGTGTTTGAAGAGTTAGCTCCTTTGTTTGGGAGAGGTAGGAAGCTCCATGTTAATCCAGCTGTCTTGTATGCAGAAGCGCCAGACCAACATGTGATTAGAAAAGACTCCTGAATACATATTATACACACCGTTGGAAAATACAACGAGTTAAAAGTAGTTGTTTTGTTTAAGTGAGAGGAATACAGGAGGAGTACAGGAATACTGTACTGGTCCATAACACAATCATCGTGATCAGAAGAGATGGAAAGAGTACATCAGTGTCCAAATGGGCGTGGTCTTCCATAGCATCGTTGACAAGATCACTCAATCAATCATGCTGGGTGAAAGTGATGGATTAAATTATTATCTGCATATACGTTAATATAAATTGCTTTCATGGAGACACACACATTCAACGTATAGTGTACTGTCTATTAACACACCAAAACGGAATAATCCCAGATGTGTTTGGCTAGGACCAAGAATATAAAACTGCCCCATTAATTTAGAATACCCCATTTCAATCAGCTCATTCGGCATCACATCCAACCCAGCAATGTTTACATGACGTCGTAACTGAATGAGCAAGCACCTGTCGGTGTACAAAAAACTGTCAGAGCCTCTTCTTTAATGAAACCCAGGGAGATGACAGATAAATCATAGCTCTGGTGGGCAATGTGCTATCGTCTGACGGAGGCAATTTCCTGTGGGACAGGAAATGAAAGAGCGTTGGAGACTGGGTTGGGAGTAGAGGCGGTGTGCTGTCGCTTTGTTCTAATTGTGGCCGCCTGTGATGAACAGATCGCTGTGATAGGCTGACGCCCTCCACCTGACTCTGATGTCAACAGACTTTCCATTCCAACTCTGTCCCAGACGTCTTCAAATGTCTTCCATCAAAGACCCATGAAGGGCTGTGAACTGTCACCAGGACTGAAGATCTCATCGTGTTGTGACGACCATCGGGGACTTAAAAGGGGCGAAATGCCATTTGGAAGCCATACACGGCCTGCATTTTAAGTGGAATTATACAGGGATTCACAGAGTTAATGTGTGCAAGGTTGATATCTCTGAAATAACTGAGAAAAACGTATCTGGTCGGTAGTGACATTTATGCAGGCCTTTATGATCAGAGGTAGTTGTTTGAGTACATAAGGGAGAGCGTTAACCACGCACATGTTGTAGTGATGGGCACTCTGGCTCCCAAACGGCTCTTTAAGAATATGTTTTGTATTTTTTCATTTCAAACAGGTTGTGATAGCTTGACTGTGATTGGTGATATAATAACTTAAATTATTTAATGGAATCATACTCCTGTTTGGATGTGTGTACATTGACATTTCGACTAATGCTATAATACCTAAAACCTCAGCAGCACGCATGATCGAAAATGGGTGGAAATCATTTTAGCCAATGCAATATCAATTTGACCTTGTTTCGCTACAGATAGATATTGCCATCAACTGGTCCATTGAACACTGGGTTGTTTTGGGTCAGACCTACTTGACTGATTGGCTCCATCTCCTCGGGTTGAGGTATTCGCTCCACCCCTATCATCAGCAGCTCCTCGAGCTCCTCTTAAGCAAGCTTCGCGTGGACAGTTCAATTCCGGTGTAGGTTGTGTGTAGAACGGGCTTCATATGCAATTTTGTTCTGGCAAATTCTGTACCGTGCTGTAACATTGCCTCCATTATTAAAATGCATCCAAATGTTATTGCGGTTCCAACTAATTTCCCAGCTAGTTTTCACAACCATCCTATCTATAGCACCTGGGTTGTTTAGTGCGTGGCTGTGAGTGAGTCAGCTCGGCCCTCAAGCATCTGGTTCATTAGTAGACGGAATACCTGGCGAGACAGTTAGTTTGAGTAGACGGTCAGAACGAATGTGTGCGCTTGAGAATTTAGGCCTATATTGTTTTATTTATTTTTTCGTTCTTTGAGTTTTGCTTGTTCTTATCTTATTTTTTTATAAATTGATCCGGCTCTTTTGATATGCGAGCCGACTCCTAGAGCCGACTCGTTCGCGAACGACCCATCAACATATTGGAGGTTTATGCAGGTTGTGTGCATTATATAAAAGTGCAGCAACAAAATAATCCAACAAGTGTTTCAGCAAAGATACTATATAATATATTCACAAACATGTGCATTAACTGATCGGATGGACACTCACACTTTAAACAGATTGTACACACAAAACTACTAACAATTGCAAGAGGCATATTCTTGATTGAAGTGCTTTTGCAACCAGTGAGATGATAAAAGGGGAAAGTGATGTTACAAGACATGCCAAATATTTTAGTCAGAACAAAATTGGTTTTGGTAATTGCCTGAATTGACTTCCGATTCCACTGAAGTTATGACACTGTTTCTTTCCTGGATCAAATACAGTTTGAAATTTACTGTTTTGGTTAAAAAAAAGTGGTTCTAGTCTTAAACAACAAAGTTTGAGTGAAGGCAGAGGACCCAGAATTACTTCAACTGGTTTAAAAATACACAATATCAAAATAATGCGTTAATACTCAAGTATATACAAGGGTTATCCTTTTATTTTGATTCATGTAGACTTTCACGTTTATTCTTTCATTTTTTTCACATATTCAATTCCAAAACTTAGTGCGAGACAATCAGGGAAATAGTTCAGAACTTGTGTTTTAGTGTTGTCCCAGAGCCAAAAAACACAAACTCCAACATGTATGTCACGTTTGTAAGATGGTACACAGCGCTAATCCCCATGATCCATATTGCATCATTCATTGTACAGCTAGATTTTTGTTTAACTAAACTCTGTCTGGAATTCAATAAGTTGTTTGTTTCATCAATTCATTAACATTTCAATTACAAGGATTGGATTTGAATACTTTCGGACACAACTCAGGAACGTGTTAGTGTAATTAAAAACAGCATATTATTACTTTACAACGCAAACTCACCTTGCTCTTACAAAACAATTCCTAGCAGAGCGAGAAGGAATGACTGCTATTCAATGAAAGACAATATGATACAAAGAATTACAAAAATAATAACATTTGAATAATTTTAAATGCTTTTTACATTCTCCTCTTCTCATTTCTCTTCTTTTAGGGGCTTGATGGCATGCCTTCAGTTACCAACTTATCCAAAATACTCTTTCTGGTATGTGGACATTGCAATGTGTCCGTCTGTGTGAATTAAATAGTTTATTACGATATGAAAGAGACTTTGCAGCCGTTGTGAGAAGGGGGTTCCCTGTACGGTCCGTTGTGACCATTGGAAAACACTTCCTGTTTATGTGTCGGTCTGGGAGTCTGGAACTCCTCTCGATACTCTTCATTGTCCCTCTCATGTACTCGGGAAAGTTCCCTTCCTGAATCAAATCCAAGGACTTCACTTATTGAATGAGGCAAGTCCTGGAAATAGTAAGAGAAATATGAATATCTGAAACTTCCTGGTCACTCTTTATTAATTGAAAGGAGAAAATAGCAGATCTTCAACATACCTTACAACTTCTGATCTGCATACAAATAGCCTCTGATTTGTGGAGGACTTCTTCAATGTCCAGTTTCATGGACAGGTCATTGATGTGCTGTTAAAACAGGCAAAACAACATTGAAAAGGCAGATTCATAAAAACCAAAACACATAGTCAATTAAATAAAAAGTAAAATAACCAATATTTTAGAACTGGTTAAACCGGTTTGCCAATGGATGCTGGTACCTTGAGAATCTCATTGAACCCATAGTTTTCCTCCATGATTTTCCTTTTCTCAGAGTCTAAGATGGAACAACACACCAGCAGATGAAAGTTCTGGCAGGGCAGGCCAGTCCAGATTACCTAAGTAGAACCAGGAAGTCTGTTAGCAACTGGATCCATCAGAACACATAAAGACAGACAGTCCGTAAGATTCAACTAGATGACGTCATCATCATCGTACATCTGAGGTACCAGGAAGTTTCCTCGTTGTGTGTTGTGATAATATAGGGCTATATCTTCGCCTAATTAAAATGGAACAATGGCAACTGACAGACTGATCGAACAAAATTCACCTCCCAGAGACGAAGGACGTCAGGATAGTGAAGTTCCCTCTTGAAGCGGATCAGTAACCACCGAAAACAGAAGTACAAAAAACCTGAATCCTGCGACTCTGCAGGAAACCAAGACAAAAATAGACAAGCAATATGAAAGCCACTTTATCCATTGACTTGAAATTAATACCATGTACATGACCTGTTACAGTCATATTCCACAAACATTTTTCAAATATTAAAACAATTTTGTTCACACAGGGGAATCATAGACAAATGTTTGACATGAACCGTTTGCGGTGTACAACAGCACGTGAAAAGCAGCAAGTGATTGGTGGGCACGGTTGGTCATGAACCGGTCGACAGCCTGTGAGGCAATGCCACGTACCAAGATAGTTCCAGAAGGACAGGTCTAGCAACCTCAGCAAAGTGCTGAGTTGGATCAGCTGAGTCTTCATGCCCTGCATCTGTTCCTCAAAGTTCTGGTGCTGCACACAAAACCCCGCGGTGTTCGGGTCATGACAGCGTCAAACTGAGGCATGATAAAGTATACATAAGGTCCAGTCCCAGAGGAAACCATGTCTTACCATCTGATCCATGTAGGCGACAAAACACCAGAAGGCATCCACCTCGTTCTCCATCACATAGAGGACAGGGGAGAGAAGGTCACTCATTCCCTGGACATACCCTGGAGACCAACACAACGAGACGGACCCAGACAATTAAATCAGGGAACATGTTGCAAATCCCTCTGATACACAGTCGTTATCGGCTGTCGCTTTATTACCGCAAATTAAAATATTTACATGGTCGTTAAATACAGCATCGATTCCATTGACGCCAATCAGATGACCTTCGGGTTGACATTTTAATGGGAACTGCCATAACGCCATCACTCACCCAGATCAAAATCATACATGCAGTACGTCATCAGGATGTCATGGAGTAACACCAGCCCTGGGTTGTCCAAGCCTTCATAGAAGCGGTTTGTTCGGTCAGTCCTGTTCACGTCTTTCTCTGAGAAGGTGGGACATTCACAGACGGTTAACAAACAATGTGCATTACACTATTGTGCCGTTAGCAGAAGGAAGACACTTCTTTTGCTTTACAGATGCTTCCGGGATACAAGAATCAAAAATCAACGACTTCCTACACAGTTAATACAAATCTGATAACAATATAAATCATTAAAAAAACTAAACCATTCAATTCTGATTATTCCTAGAACAGTCAGGCAGACGGAACAGTCAGGCAGACGGAACAGTCAGGCAGACGGAACAGTCAGGCAGACGGAACAGTCAGGCAGACGGAACAGTCAGGCAGACGGAACAGTCAGGCAGACGGAACAGTCAGGCAGACGGAACAGTCAGGCAGACGGAACTCTCAGGCACACGTAATGCATTTACCTATTAGACTCTTGTAGTCTCTCAACCTGGAGTTTCTCCTCTCTTGATCGTCGCTCACAGATTTCCACTGGAGCTTCATCCTGAAGTACTCATCCCTTTTCAAAATGTAGACAACAAAAAAGGTAAACAAATAAAAAGGACAACTTCCTTCCACAACTTCCACCGACGCGCTGAAACATTACGACCTCCTAATATACTATTGCTCCTCCGCGTGCTGTCAAAAGGGCACCGAATTGGCCCACGTCAGAGGCTCTCAGGAAATACATCTCAGTGTCAAATACACTTTGTTGGTAAATACATACGTCTTGCTCCTCTGCAGACTCTTCCTCTCCTCGTAGGTGCTCTCCCAGGGGTAATATCCGAGTAAAAACTTCCAGGCTTCTTTCCTTACGGCATGGCACAGGCCCTGCAGGATCCAGATATTACTTTACAGACCAACTGCAAATGTAAAGTTTCTTCAATCTCACATACATACAGAGATTGTAGAAACAGTTTCTCAGGCAGAGATCACAATTTATGAGACAGAGGTACCATAAAATCTATGATCAGTTGAATAGAGATTCTCCCTTGGTTGGCCATTTTTAGGAAAACCAGCCCAGAGCGTTTCTCTAGAGATCATTAGGCACTTTAGAAAAACGATTAATAGTTTCCACATACCCCTTTGAAAATAATTTTCTTAAGGTGAGGGACATTTTTCATTCTTCCTTCCTGGTCTTGATGCTTGGCCCAGGATTCTGCAGACAGTGGCCCCAGTCTTGTGACCTCTGGCCTGGCTCCCAAGTCAATCTGACAAATCAAAACCAGAACCCAATAAGAGCATGCTCCCTGTACTGTAAGCACGTTACCAGATCTGCAGCCGCTAATGACAGATAGACAGACAGATCATATAGGTAGACCGGTGGTAGTGTTGACAGTTCAATTCCCAGAGCGGACAAGGTGAAACCCCTTATTAGGCACCAGATTAGTCACACACAATGATTCTTAAACCTGACCTTGGGACTATTGAAAGCCCTGAAGGATATCACCTAATTCATAACCAAAGTGCTTAATGATTATCTTACAGGTTGAATTTGGGGTACTGTAGTTGGAATTGTTCTATGAATAGTTGCAACGGTTCTATTATTAGTTCTATGTCCACTCACCCGGGTGATGACCTCGAATCCGGGCTCCTCCTGCTGGTTGATCTCCAGGCCAGGAATGACCTCCCCCAGGCCCACGATGTCAAGGTCAGCCACCTCCTCTGGGGGGCGACGCTGCTGCTCCAGCTCTGGGCTGCGGAACGCGTCCAAGATGTAGTTGGTGACCTTAGAAAAGCCACCCATGGTCGTCAAATAAGGATCCTTCTTCAGCTTCTATTGGGGGAAACAGAGGAAGAGTCTTCATGGCAGCAACAATAAACTCAGTCCCCCAGATGCTTCTGTCTGTGGGAGCGCCGAAATCCAACTCTAGATGTTCTTGTCGAATAAAAGGTGACATGTATGTGAGCCTGCCATTTGAGATTGTCATTCACCATCGTTCCCCGTCACACAGAGGACATCCTGTATCCAAATGATAGAGGGCACGAGTGTGACATTTGTATGCATGACGACAGAAGAGCCTTACGGTAACAAGGCCATAGTTGTTGTCGTCCAGAAGATTCTCGAAGGACTGAGAGAGCGCTCTGTTGGGAGTGCTAACCAGCAGGCAGGTGTTGTCATCCGGGGCCCTGGAAACAAACAATTAGCAAGTCACAATGGAATCCCCCCCCTGACGTCAACCGCTAATAGGCTTCAACGTCTCAAGTTTCATCCCATTTATGTTGTGATAACTCCACATTTGATGTATTCCGGGTCACGGGTGCAAACATTTTACCATTATCTATCAGTCACAATATTCAAACAACTTAATAACACAATCTGCCCTCTTTTGCCAATATTCCATAAGAATACTACACTTTAAAAATACATGTACAAAAAAAGTTGACAGTGCTTCCATTTTGTACAACAGTGTTCATGTCAAGGCTTTATAAGGGTAGGAGACGCCACAAAACCCTGTCAGAGACATGAAAGATAACTCCCACATGCAGGGAACATAACACTGCATCAGCTGTAATGTTCTGATATACTCAAGACTTTATCGGGTTAGCGGCATTATTGATTCGTCGGCAGCTACCGGTTCTTGCTAGACGCCAGGGCAAAAGTGGGCGTCCGGCACTTCTTTAATAAAAAAAGAAATGTTATTATGAAAGGGCTTGATAAGAACTTTAATAACAGCTATCAGCTCCTAAAGCGATACGGCATCCTGTACAGGGGGAATTATCTGCAGTGATATTTGGCTCAAACAGAAAACCCAGCTCTTTCATGAGGACAAAAAGTGGCCACTGACGACAGGAAAATTCAGACAGAAATGGTCCAGGGAGAGGGGAAACCAAGTGTGTGTGCTATAGGACGTACGCAAATCACCAGCATTAGCATAGAGATAAGAAACAACATGGGGAAGCTAGCTGTGTTTTAAGCTGGTCAAAAGCCCCATTATCATACTGAGGCAACACATGGGCGAAGACTTGTGAGTTGAGACGTTTAGCCGTGTCATACAGCAACAGCAGATCTGTTTTGAGTTTAGTCCAAGTATGGTTTCTTTTAAATTAGATAGAGCAGTCTAAACAGCAGCTGGTAAAATCACATTGACCCTAATGCAAGTCTTAATATAGAGTCGTTGTCCACACTGAAGAACATACAGTAGTAATGAACTTTCACAACCCGGCCTACAGAGGAACTTTAACATCCACGACTCCAGTAAAAACAGTACTCCTGCACTTATCCAAAATCCCTATAAACCGGATTTCCAGATTAGCCGTGGTCAAAGTGGAATCATAACAAGCCCAGCCCTTATTGCTATTTATTGCTAATCCACTTTCACTCCACCAAATTCCCACCACATGTATGAATCTGGCGCGGTGATAAATTACACCTAACTGTTGTAAGTTTCCCAAACAATTAGTCCAAACAGCTGCCCCCAGAGGACTCCCGAAAGCTAAGCACCGTTTACAATTAACTTTATCTGTTGACCGAATGTGCAATAACGTTATTTGACATTTTAGAACCAGTTGAATTGGTTCCGTATACCAGAAGGCAGAAACACTCACTGGGTGAGTGAGGCGTATCTTCTCAGGCAGTCCAGGAAGCCCTCACTACCCCCCTGATGAAAGTGGAGCGCGGGCAGAGAAGTGGTGGTCTCCTTCAGTCTGAAAACCAGGCGGGTCCAGCCCTCATCTTTCACGCTGACAGACCTCAGGTCCCAAACACTGAAGCTAAAGGCCCACTTGCTTTTCTCCTGATGGTGATTCAGAGAACCTGGTTAAAGAAGAAAAAAAAACAAGACATTTACACAGAGCTCCCGGATGAAAGCTTTAATCATAATTGAAATCACCTGGTAAACAAACATGAAATGCAATCTCAAAAAACGTACAAAGAAATGCCAATGTGTTGTTTGAATTGTTTAAAACGTGCATAACTCCAGCCGTGTGTCACTGGACAGCACATCAAGAGGATGTCGTCGCTCTAGCTTGTTTGTTTGGTGAACATCTACACTGCCTTCCAGAGCACCCAAACTAAGCAGTGAAGATCCACCTACCCTCTCCGTTGGCACACGGTTTCCTCTTGGGGTAGGAGACGGCATTAATCATGTCCCACTCTGTCTCATAGCTCTGCTGCTGCTCCACCATGGCCTGCTGAAGACTGGACCTCTCCTCTCTGGGACATTGGGTCCATTCCATCACTGAGCTGGAGTCCTACAGACACAGTAGCACGTTTTAGTACAGGTCCATATCCCTGTTGGAATCCAATTTTGTCCTATTCAACAATTGTAAGAAAGAAATCTTAACATGATATACTTCAGAGACAGTTTAGGCTGCAAGTACAGTGGTATAATAAAGTAAAGACAAATTTAAAAATTACATTGAACAGCATTTTAAGAACATATAACAAAATGCAGCCCAGGAAAAGCTGGTGGAAAAAAGCATGACAAACTATAGAGCATGTAACAAACCAATATATTTACATTGTTTTTGGAAATGAATCAGTCATTGCAGTCCATTTTGTCCATCAGCCATAATGCATGCAAATTTAATGACAGTCTAGCAGCCTAAATACATGCCATTTTAATGACAGTCTAACAGCCTAAATACATGCTATTTCAACACATTAATGGTATTCATTTTAATATACATGGCAGTCAATGTAAACAGCTCAACAACTGGGTAATGAATAAACCAAAACAAAAAAAAAATCCAACCTTGCCAGCGCATAGCATATTGGACAGATCAACTGTGTCCTCCAGGGGTTTGTACTCCACCATAGTTTCGCCATCCTGGTAAACATTAACAGCACAATAAATATAGTTGCAAATAAGCATTTAAAATGAGATGAGAAAACAGCGTTACAGTGATAAGTTCCAGAGTCAATTTCCGTGAATACGACACCTCTCGTGGGCCGAAACAGAATAAACATTTGAATACATTTAAGTCAAGTTTGCTCCTTAGCAATTCTCCTAGAACTTATTCTTGGTGTCAACAAAGGATGAAGCACATGCGTTTCCCGTCGCTACAAACACTGGTCCCCATTCAAATGTTATGCATGCCTGACATACCAAGTGTCCCGGAACATCGGCACTAACCAGGTTCCCCGGGTGTCATTTCCTGTACTGGAACTTCCCGATTAACAAATTGAGTTCGAGATACCATGTACCTTATCAATGACTCGTAGGAACCCCGACACAAGTAGGTCTTGCTCGTCGCTGTATTCAGTGTTAGAGTGTATGAAAACACCTTCATGTTCAAATAACACCTGAAGCGGGAAAAATAACAGTGTGGTATGCGTTAATACAGAATTGCCAATTGTTATGTAAACAAATGCTCAATACAATGACATTACATTTAGTTATAGCATTTTCTTAATGTAATCCTCTGTAGTATAACAGTACCAAATAACCAGCAACAGTTTCTACATAGCAGTTATAGTACCACCTAGTTCAGTGACTATAAAAAAGTATAATCATAACATGAACTCTACACAAACACTTCCATTCAGGAGCGTGTTGTTACATTTCAACTAGGCAGACTAAACATTTTCTCTCAGGGGGATGTATTTTTCAAACACAGAAACTCAAAACATCAGTCATGGCAGCATCATGCTCAGGGGGAAGCCTCTCATCAAATAGAACTGGGAATCTTGTTGAAATTCAGGCAAAAAAATATGACGCAAATAGGAAAACAATACTGCAAGAGAACCAGCAAATTAACTGGTCACCAGTAATGATCCGAGCACAAGGACAAAGCATCTGCTCAAAAACCAAGATGTATTTCTTACATTGGATGAGTCAAAGTCCTGATCTCAATCGCATAGAGAATATGTAGCACGAGGTGAGAATGTATGTCCATAATGTCACCCAAACAGCTGGGACATGATGCGCTGGTACGTGGTTACCCGATGAAGCACAAATGGGCACTACCAAATACTACGAGCGTGTGTGAGTTAAATACTTAGGCAAGCAAACATTTTTTTTTTCTTCTTAAAAGCTGATATTTTAGTTTCAATGCTTTCAAAAATTGCCAAAAGAATGAGATAACAATGTCCCATTTGCAATTCAAGAACATCATAATTCCCCAGGGTTTGAATACCCTGAAGGCTATTGAACTTGCCACTTAGGTTAAGTTTAACCACAGTAGCAACACGTATACCAGGCTAAACAATATAAACCGCATGAAAATTCACCCACACCAGTAAACCTGCAAAGCCGGCTGGTCTGTAATACCTTGTTTAAAAGGAAACCCCCAAAATCGCTGCAGTGCATCTTAAAGAACTCCCTTACGCCACTAACTGGCCATTTGTGTGTACTACACTTTGTCTGCTGGGCTGCGCTGGGCTCATAATCTGAGGTAGCAACTGCGTCAGATCTCAAAATGAGCATCAGCAGATAAGCGATGACGTCGTGGATGATACACATGGTTTTGTTAGTAATTGACTATGCGCATCATACGCTCAATTAGAAACCTACTGACAAACAGATATCGACACATTACCCGGTATTCACTTTGCAAACAACAAAAACAACAAATAACAAAATTGGTTACAGAAATAACAATACAGAAATAGTGTTAAATTAGGTTGTACACTTTTTATGCTGTACATGAATAGATTTAACCATAACTGGAAAGGTTATTTGTTTCGACGGATAGGCGCCATAAAGCTTACAAGTAACCCAGACGAACAATGGTATTAAGTCATTTCGTAGCACCAGGGTAAAATTAAGGATTTGAGGTATATATATCTACACTGCAAATTAAAGGTAACTGATTCTGCGGACTAGTGTGATATTGTGATGTGGAACAATTGACGTGAATTGGAGTTGCTAGAAAAAACCCTCCCCAAAAAACATATCTTCTCCCAATTTCAGTACAACTACGGCAAGCAGCTTGGATACAACTATACGGTGATATTGTGAAACTGGCCGCCATGACGAACACAACGATAGAAGTTTCATCTGGAAAAGCGTTGTTTGTTAAAATGGTTATTTGTCCAGCCAAGGAGCCATAACAGTTAACATAGCTATACTACAGTACCTAATCTAGGGTCATATTATTAAGCAAGCGTCAATAGCCAACTAAACAGACAATCTAAACATGTATGGGCTGTTCTTTGACAACATGCGACAGGAAACTGATAGTACTACACATTTACAACTTAAATTGGGGCATAACATCCAAGTATGAAATGTTCTACTGGTCATTTAATGCATGCTTGTGAAGAAGTGCCAAGTGGGCGGATGGCTGGCTAGCTAGCTGGCTGGCTGGTGATTGACACCACTAACATTGTGCAGTGGGGGCAGATCAAGCCTCTGTTTTAACGGAATCTACATAGTCTAGTTGTGTTTATAATTAGGATTAGATCCACCCGATTGCGTAGAATCTGATCGCAATTACGGGAAGATATTCCAAAAGTTCTGAATTTCGCGTACCTTGGGAGGAGTATCAGCCGCCATATCGCCTTTAATCACTTTTACGACGACGTAGCACTAGCTCACGTGCCTAACAGCTTCCACAACAACAGTGACAAGTCATCTTCCGCATTTTTGTGTTGGCGCAGGCGCAATGGGTACAGGCCTTTCCACCATAGAGGAGGATAGAAGCGTATAGTTCCAATAATTCCAGCGCACTAGGTTTTCAGCATTATGCAGAAAACAAAGTCAACATTTCCAAGAAAAATATTTATATTTGCAATTTTATCATTAAACATAAAAAATAACTGTTATCCTAGGCAAAGTACCAATATGGCATATCAAAAATGCAAATAGCTTGTACCTCTTAGGGACCATACAACATGCTAAAATCAAATTTCAATCAATAAAATGTTTTTCATCAAGCCCGTTTTACAGTGACCGCTGTCTCAAAGTGCTTTTACAAGCATCCCAGCCTGAAAACCTGATACACAGCTGCTAGGATTTTGTTTTTTTACAAGGAACCGTGGTCAGAAGGGTGGCAGTCCTAAATCAGCCTAAAATAGATATTTTAGTAGCAATACAGCCTTATGTCATGATTGACTTGTGTGACATGACTCTGCCCCTAAGCAAACTCACCGTTGTCCTCACAGGAGCTACTGGATTTGTTAGGGTAGAGGAGGTGATGTCCAGTGTGGTGTTGATGTAAACCTTGGAATCACCAGCGCATCACAGGAAGATAATGTTATTGCCTCTGAGGATTTGTGCAGAGGGAGCGGATAGAGTAAAATTAATTTAAATTAATTAAATTAAAGTATATCTAGCAGGTAGGTCATTTGTGCACAGAATATATGCCTGGGGTTTTGGGAGAAAGAGCATTTGAGCATGCCTGAGCAAATAGAATAATTAAAGAATGTAAACAGGTATGACAGCAGTAAAGGTGAGAAAGATCCACTGTGCAGAAAGGGCACGGCATAAGTGAGAAGAATTTAACACGTATACAGTGATCGTCAAGTGTTCAGACAGGAGTAGTTAAAAGGCAACATGGTGAGATGAGGGTTTCAATGGGTAATGGTTGCAGTGGTGGGTGTTGTATGGGGCGTATAGCACTATGGTAAACCACAAACATTTTCAAGAGAGAGTTTGAGGCAGTTCTATAAATAACATCACCATAGTCCAACATATGTATAATAGTGATCTTTACCAAGGCAAGTTGGCAGCATGAGTGAAGGTGTCCATGTTGCAGAAAAGAAAAACGATTTTGGACTTTGGATTTGTATGTATCAACATATCTTGCGTGGCGATGCAAGTTAGACAGACAAGTGTGGGTAGTGATTGGTTGAAAATCATGCACTTTCCTGGAGATATGAGAGAACAATATCTAATGAAGGGCCAGAAGTATACAGTATGGTGATGTATGGAGATAAATCTGAGTCTCCAACAGCGAGAGCCAGATCGTCAATGTAGAGAGAGAATAGAGTTGGCCAGAAAATCGAACCCTGTGGAGACAGCCATAGGTCCCTCTGATTCAACACGCTGGACCCTGTCTGAGAGATAGTTGGAGAACCAGGCGAGGGCAGTCTTGAGAGAAGCCCAGACTATTGTGTCGGCTGATAAGATCACAATGGTTAACAGAATCAAATGCCTTGGACAATCTTTAGGGTGGCTGGATGTGGTGCAGCCATGACAAGCATGAAAACCAGATTGCATAGCGGAGAAGATACAGTGGGATTCGAGAAGATTGACAATCTATTTGTTGACCATGAAAGACATTGGAAAGACAGGGTAGGATGGATATTGGTCAGAGGAATGACTGCAGCGAATTTCCAATCTCTCTGGATTTCGGAAGATGAAACAGAGTTAAACAGAGTGGTTATGGGGGCATCAATTATATTAGCAGATCATTTTAGAAAAGAGGGATCCAGATTATCCAGCACAGATATATACGGGTCTAGCTTTTGCAACTCTTTCAGTACATCTGTCCTTCAGTACATCAGCTGTCTTGATAAAGAAGAAGTGTGGGGAGGGGTCGTGGGCACTTGGCTGTTGGAGTTGTAGAGTAGCTTGGGGGCGAGTATTCAGATGAAAAGCATGGCCGGCTTCAGTGAAAGCCTTATTAAAGTTGTCTATTATCATCTCATAGTGACAGTATTACCTATTTTTAAAGCCGTAAAAAG
Organism: Dallia pectoralis; assembly: GCA_029465975.1. Classification (NCBI taxonomy): domain Eukaryota; kingdom Metazoa; phylum Chordata; class Actinopteri; order Esociformes; family Umbridae; genus Dallia; species Dallia pectoralis. The sequence goes on along the minus strand of CM055740.1, from coordinate 6,764,167 downwards.
CTGGGAGGAGGCGATCTTGTGATCTTAACTGTCTCCCCTATTTGGAATTTGTGTGAAAGGATGCACATTTCTGTTTAAAGTAGTGGGCTTTTAAACTGGGTAGGCCCCAGCACCAACACCTATGGAACACAGCAGGTGGCAAACTCTCATTTGGACTGTGGGATTGCTTACAGAAAACCACAAATCATTTTGTGTCTGTACAATTTTGAAGATTGAAAATCCCTGTTGTATGTCCTTACTGTCTGAGTAGAAATTATTTGCCTTGAAATTGCAGATAAAGTGACTTAAGGCAAGTCAGTGTTGGCAAAAGGACTAGTATGGCATTTAGAAGAGGCAGTTACCATAATGTCATGTCGAATATATGAATGCAATTTGGTAGGAATATGTCAAGATTTTTGAAAAGCTATTTCAAGGCAAAATTCAAAATGCGACATACCGATGATGTAATGCGACATACCGAAGTTACAGCAGCCTTCATACAGAAGGCACCATAGATAATGGAACATGTGTTAAGCGGAAGTAGAGAACTCGGTAAAACCAGCAGTGAAAATCTGCCACATTAAGCGGCATAAACGGGCAAATAGCATAAAAAAGTAATGCTCTGTTATATTACAGATATTACAGATTGGGCTTAGCTACATTTTTTTTAATCCACAAGCGTCGTACTATGAAGTCTCGTGCTATGAAGTATCCCTAAGTTGTTAGTTATTTAAACGAAGTCAAATTGTTTTTGAAATCTTTAGAAAAGTATTTGTATTATTTTATATTTTCGAATTATTATTAATTATTTCTTTACTTTTCTTGTTTTTCTCTTATTATGTTAAGCACTCTTCCCCTCTGACTTTTTATATCCTTATACTGGAGAAATTGTTGTTATGTTGCCATGTTTGTTAGTAAATTCTGCAATAAAAAAGTAAAAAGTAATGCATTTGCATGTTGTGCTGGATCTGATAAATTATTTAACATTTGTAAAAGTAAATAAATATGTATATTGAATTACTATAATCTACTACACATAACTATTTAAAACATTATATAGTAGCAATTTGTCATATCCTAATGTACATTTTTGCATATTATGTGAATATAATTTTTACACTTTTATGTCAAAACACTGTTAATTTTTTGCATATGTTTTTTAAGTTTGGAAAACCAAATAATTTTCTTTGAACTCATTTACACCATTCAGGTAAAGTTCTTTTGGTTTAGAACCTATTATTTTCTGTTCAGTATTCCTATTTTCAAGATTAAGATAAACAAAATAAACACAAATCCTATGCATTCATTTATTATTATAAATATATATACTGAAAAATAAACGACATTTATTTATTGGCATGTGTAATAACCACAATTGTTACTTGCAAATTAATTGAAAACTAATTGGTAGAAACCTAATTGTTTTAAAAAAATAATATCTTAGATTCCAACTAGATCAAGGGTGTGAGGATTATGCTGTTCACATTGTTATTACATTGTAAAAACAAATGCTTACATTGGGAATAATGGGAAAACATTCGGGTTGACAGAGAGAAACAGAACAGCCAGGTACGAGATAAATAATGAGCATATGCCGACGAGACTGTTATTACAGGAAATTAGGTCTTAGACAGAAACCAGTAGAATTTGATAATCTTCCAAAAATTCCCTAAATTTTGTTCTTCAAATTTTGAAAACGTAATGATTAATATGTAACTCAGAATAGTAGTGGAGTTTCAACAATAATGGCGACTTTTATTTAGAAAATATGCAGCATGATTAGGTGACCCTTAATATCGCTAGCTTTACAGCGCTGGAGAGGAACACCGCAGCGAGCAGAGCGTAGCAATTTAGCAAGCAAGCTGGCTAGTTCGCTAGCTAGCTCCATATTCGTTAAGACTGTCTTAACAGCCCATTAATTCATCCGATTTCGTAATTAAAACGCCAATCGTGTATGTTTACGTTCTAAACTAACTAGGTCAATCTCGACTGGAACACGAAATGGATTCAAATTCAAGCAATCGGTCTCCGAGTCCGCGAGAAGAAGGGGAGCTTGAGGACGGAGAGATTTGCGATGATGACACCGACGAAAAACTGCTGGTGCAGCAGGGGGCAACGAGGCCTAGTAGTGGTCCTATCAAACCCAACTCGTCACGAAATACCCGGAAATCGAAACAAGCAGCACGAACTTTACCACCCCTCATGAGTGGCCAGCCGGCAGATTTTCGACTTTTAATGCCGTTCAACCGCGGACCTCATTCGCACAATCCCTTCGCCCTGAACCACCACAGACAGCAAGGTGGACCCAGTGGCCCCGATCGGACTCTCCCTCTCGGGCCTCACTGTGACCAGAACCCACGCTCCAGCTTCTGGGAGCGGAGCCACACGGCTCTGGGTCGATTCCGACACCGTGGGAAACCAGACGACTGTCGCGGGGATTGGGGACGAGGCTGGGGAGACGGAAGTGGGGGAGGGAGGGAGCTTGGTAGGCCTCTCCCAGGTCGCTATGGGCCTGGGGAGAATCACAGTAATATGAAGGAATCTCCTGCAAGAAACAAACGTATCCTTTGGCATTCGTCTACATCTGTCCCAATCTAAGTTGTGTAAAACAATGTCGATCAGGGTGGAAAATAACTATTATCTATATTCTCTGGTAGCCTGTCACGCTTTAACAATGAATCGATTAATCGAGTTGATTTTTAACCGGTTAGTGTTTTTGTTTTATTTTACTCTTGAGTCATACGTATCCATACGTGTTGCTTATTACACAAGTCATTTCTAATCAAATGCGTATCAAGTCAGACAATAATACTAATTGATTTATAGCATTGAAATACCCAGTGTGGTTGACCAGTATAATATTGCTGGACCTTTTTTTAGGTGTCAGATGTCTGTGTCTAGTTTTTCCAGGTTCCTCAAACACATTAATCGTGCCTTTCCTTTACTCCCTGACCTCAGAGAAGTTAACGATCGGGAGGAACCAGTTGCGAAACAAACAGATGATGAACAACACTGGTGCTGCCAAAACCGAGAATGGTGTTGATGAGAGCTTTGAGGATCTGCTGAGCAAGTACAAGCAGATCCAGCTGGAGCTTGAATGTATTAGAAAAGAAGAAAACCTAGTTCTGAAGCCCAACGAACAATCGCCCGCTCAGAATGGGTCAGAGGTTACTTCCAGTGTTTCACAAACCGAACCATTACCCGACACTAATAGTATTTACAATGACGCCTTGGCAGAGGATCCGTCAGGCTCCGAGAAGACTGAGGAGAAAAGGGTATTTCAGGCGTTCAATCTCAAACCCCTACGCCAGAAGCTCCTCACTCCAGCAGAAATTGACGCGCTCAAAATTAAAACCGAAAAGACTGGTTCAGAGAAGGAGGACAGTGATACAGAGGCTGGAGAAGAAAGTGAAAAATGTCAAATTGAGCCTGTTGCTTCCCTACCTGCTACTCCCCAAGGTGTGTAATTGTGCCAGTTCCCTACATGATGATATGCTGTGTCAAATGCTATGGTAAAACAAAATCATCAATTATGCGTGGTTCTATCAGCTGCTGTGTGTGTTATATTCTGTCTTGCCTTTTTAGTTAAGGAAGAAACAGGAGGAAAAGGCAATGTTAAGAAAGAGAAAGCGAAGGACACAGACATCGTTTGCGTGATCTCTAGCAGTGAGTCAGTAGATCCGAATGACCAAGAACTGAAAAGCGTTGTAGGGACGGACAAAAACACGAGCGAATCATCAGAGGAGTCTTTACCATCGGTTACGCCTGTCAAGGTAGGATTTTGTGCGAATGCTTTCTTCAAGGAATGTTTTGTGATCATAGAGACGTCGAGCCAAGGTTTCTATTGGCCCAGTTGTCAGATGAACATGGATATGATTATTTATAGGCAAATATTAACTTGATTTGTTTGCGACTCAACTGTTTGTACACCTCCTTCCTGGCAGCTTAAAGGGAAGGGGTCTCACGAAGACGAGGAGCTGTCTGAGCTCCAGCTGCGTCTCCTGGCCCTGCAGTCCGCTAGCCGAAAGTGGCAGCAGAAAGAACAGCAGGTGATGAAGGAGAGCAAAGAGAAGATCACCAAGGCTAAGCCCTCCCAGGACAAGACCTCGGGCTCCGTCGGCTCCACCGCCAACCCACCAGAGAGGGGGAGAGTCACCACCAGATCTGCCTCCTCTGCGGCCTTGGTGAAGGCCAAAGCGCTGACCATTAAACCCCCTGAGAAGGTGAAGGCTGGGACTAAGCATCCGGCTGAGAAGGGCAAAGGTCTGGTAAAGGGGTATCCAGGGAGAAAGACAGTGAGCCCTGGTGAGTAGAGGCCTTTCTGCTTGTTCATATCCGTAAACTAAATTTGAACATGACATAATATGGTATGATATCAAGACAGAACATGCTTTATAATGATACTCCGTGTTAAGGAAATTGCAATTCAAATCTCTGCTCAGGCAGTAGTTTTGTTTGTGCAGGCGTTGATGTTTTGGACCTGTCGGGGTGATTTCCGTCAGATATATTAATGCTTTTCTTTGTAAATATAGACATATGTTAGTATTGCCTGTCAGATATAGTAAAGCTAAGAGATCTCCACCCCCAGGGTCAGCTGCCAAGCAGGCGTACCGAAAGCAGCAGCTGAGGACATGGAAACTTCAACAGGAAAGAGACCAAGAGGAGCAGCGGAGGCAGGAAGAGGAGGAACGCCGCCGGAGAGAAGAGGAGATTCGCAAAATCCGAGATCTGTCCAATCAGGATGAGCAGTACAACCGCTTTATGAAGCTGGTAGGCGGGTCTAAGCCGCCCCAGCCAACCACACGAAGCAAGGTGGGGAGCTGTGTATTCAGCCTAATAAGTTCCTTGGCACTTTCTGTTGTATATTCGCGGAATATCATAAGGTAGTGTCTTTTCTTAGATTTTCTATATGCTTACGGAATCTCTTTCTTAAAGCCATTAAATGGAAGAAGGAATTTCTACGTAGTTATGAGACTGGAGATCCCAAGGGTTCCTTTTTTCCGGGGAACGACTTGAGAGACACTTAAGGCGATGTTTAATTGAAATGTGTCTCTTATTTCTCCCCAGTCTAGGGACAGCGACCACACCAGGAAGTCTTCTGGTAAACAGGGATTGGACACCTCAGGGAATCTCTACCAGTATGACAACTACGACGAGGTTGCCATGGATACTGATAGTGAGACCAATTCTCCAGGTGAGCAACCAGCTCACCTGCCAACGCACTCACTGCACAATTGACCCTTGCACTTTGGAATGTTCTAGAATTGATCCTTATATTAAAAGTAAGGCCTCTTATTGCAATGTTTAGCAGTTTTTTATTTTTCTTAATTTGATTGGCAACAAATATGTTCTTCTCCTTCAGTATCTTCTCCAGTACATGATCCATTTGAGGTCCCAGCATGCTTCACTCACATGCCCATGCCTTTCCATGTGGACTCCCCTCAACAATACAGAATGGTATGTTCCACCAACATGCCTAGACTTCAAACAAGGACTGTTCAATTTATTCCTTAACTACATACTAAGCAGAGACCTTTTTTCCCTGTGCAGGATTTAGGGCAGCCGCGTTTCCTCTCCACCATTCCGTCCACAACACCCCCACCCTTACCCCCAATGCCTCCCCCTCCAGATGAGCTGGACCCGCCTCCCAAGCCACCGTTCGCTGACGAAGAGGAGGAGGAAGAGATGCTGCTCAGGGAGACTTGTCTCATGTCCATGGCTAACAAGAAGGTTTCACTGCCTGAGGTACAAATCCTGACAGTGCCATGAGTTTTTATTCTGAAGCTCCTAGTAGTTCTCTCGGAAGGGAATTCCGCTAAGCAGAAGATGAAGTTCTCTTCACTTTTTTGTTAGTCACCTGGTTATGAACACTGTCAACCTGCTGTATCGAATAGGCAAATCAATCGTTATATAATCTCCAGTTCCAAACGCACACCGTTGTCTCTGAACAGTGAGCAAGGGGTGAATATGGTATAGATGATGTCCCCCTTCCCGTTTTAGGACATGGCTCTTGACAGTGAACCCCCCTCGCCCTCCCCACTGGGGGATGTGAACCAGCCCGTGCCCAGGACCAACCTGAGTGTGGTCAGCCTCAACACGGCGCCCCAGCCACGGAGCAACAAGTTCAGCCGAGGGCACCACGTCCCCAGGCCTCCGCTGATGGTAAGGAGACAGCCTTAGTATAAGGTAACAAAAGGTGATGACTAGTAGTCAGAATGGATATACACAAGTCTCATCGTGTGTGCAGTCACTCAGTAAACGAATAACCTGCAGGAAGTTATTTAAAACCTCCACTTCCATCTGTTGCGTTACGAGACTTCAAATGATCAACCACCATTCTTGGAAATAAAACGGTATTATTTTCTTGGTTGTTATAAAATGCTGCTAGGTCTTCTCAGAGGCCTGAAGCAAATGAACAAAGCTAACTACCAAAACTACAAGCCTACCTTACCATATATTATAGCAGACTGAGTCAATAATACCATATATTATAGCAGACTGAGTCAATAATACCATATATTATAGCAGACTGAGTCAATAATACCATATATTATAGCAGACTGAGTCAATAATACCATATATTATAGCAGACTGAGTCAATAATACCATATATTATAGCAGACTGAGTCAATAATACCATATATTATAGCAGACTGAGTCAATAATACCATATATTATAGCAGACTGAGTCAATAATACCATATATTATAGCAGACTGAGACAATAATACCATATGTTATAGCAGACTGAGTCAATAATACCATATATTATAGCAGACTGAGTCAATAATACCATATATTATAGCAGACTGAGACAATAATACCATATATTATAGCAGACTGAGTCAATAATACCATATATTATAGCAGACTGAGTCAATAATACCATATATTATAGCAGACTGAGTCAATAATACCATATATTATAGCAGACTGAGTCAATAATACCATATATTATAGCAGACTGAGTCAATAATACCATATATTATAGCAGACTGAGACAATAATACCATATATTATAGCAGACTGAGTCAATAATACCATATATTATAGCAGACTGAGTCAATAATACCATATATTATAGCAGACTGAGTCAATAATACCATATATTATAGCAGACTGAGACAATAATACCATATATTATAGCAGACTGAGACAATAATACCATATGTTATAGCAGACTGAGTCAATAATACCATATATTAAAGCAGACTGAGACAATACCATTTCTGTAACACCGGCCCGTTTGATTGGTTCAGCTCCCGCGACACAAAGCGGTGGTGGTGCAGCTGAACGGCTCAGAGGACAGTGACTCAGACGGGGAGGCCTCAAGCAGCTCCACCCAGACACAGTCTGTCTTCGGGGGCCTGGAGTTCATGATCAAGGAGGCCCGCAGAATCGCAGAGGTACGTGTGTGTCGGAGAGGTCCGTCTTTACAGGGCTCCGTGGAGCTCCTCTGAACGTGCCGTTAATGTTCGTGTCAAATTTGGATTTTTGGAAGACTTGTCTGTATGAGACCGCCTCTTGATGCTCTGTCTCTTTGAAATTGCAGTCTGCGAAACCCAAACCGTCCTCGTGGTCTGAAAAGGAGAACCATCCAGTCAGAACCCCAGAAGCTCTGTCTGAAGCTAAGAAGACTGAGTATCGGCTGCTCAAGGAAGAAATAGCCAGGTAGTCAGTTAGTGTGCATGTTTTAGGCTTTTAGTGATTCTGGATCGGTTCTGACTGCCCTGTTGGTTCTAGGTGTGTCGCGACATAATCTCCTGAACCCTCATTGCACATTGTGGTGTTTAAGTATGATACCTGACTAAATCTAATGTTCATACGTTCATTTTTATACATTAACTTTTATGCGTTTTCGTTACATTTTCGCGGTTCTGACTGCAGCAGGGAGAAGCAGAAGGTTCTGAAGGACTTCAGTCCTCGAGGGGTGCCCTCTCCAGGGGTGTCCTCTCCAGGGGTGTCCTCTCCAGCAGGCTCTGACCCTGATGTGGACTTTGCAGCCAAGGCAGCAGCCGTACTTGTTCTGTCTGAGACTGAAGCCAGGCTGGCCAAACACAGGTGAGGCCGTGACGGTCCCGGAACGAGCCACGCGGCCTTTCAGCAGTTTTCTCACATTAGGATTTTAATTGGACTTTGTTTACTTTCCCCCTCTGACCGCACATTCATTCCCCCTCCGCCCCAACAGAAATCTGCTTTTAAAGGATGAAGCCATCTTGGGGCAGCTGTTGCAACAAGCTCAGAAGAAGAAGGAGGCGTTGAAGGCCGCTGAGACCAAGGTGGCGAAGCTTAAAGAACAACTCGTGGCCTCGGAGAAGATAGTCGGCGCCAACAAGACGCTCCTCAACCGGCTCCAGGAACAGGTGTGTACAGTGCCGGGACGCCCCCCCTGCCCAGGGGATACGGACCACAGCCAGAACACCACCCTGAAGTGTGAAATGAACCTCCAATGCTGTGGTGTTTGTTCTGGGTGCTCATGTTCAGGGCAAAGAGTCAGATGGCTGACTGTTTTATAATGTTTAGGCTGGACTGGAGAATTATTTTGCGAGTTGTCAAGGACACATTATTTTCTTTATCAAACACCTACTTTCTCTTGTCTGCTGTCATTTTTGAGAATGTGTGTGTCTGCAGTCATTTTCGGTAATGTCTTTGTCTGTTGTCATAACAGTAATGTGTGTGTGTCCTCGTAGGTTAATCGAGTTCAGCACCGTGTTCAGGTGAAGAGGAGCCACAGTCTGAAGCTGGAGAGGGAGCTTGGCCAAGCCCAGGCAGCCGCTGGCACAGGGCCAGGGGATCAGAAACGCCGCGCCGACGCCAGCCATCTCTCGGTGAGCACTGAGCACCACACTACCAAGTTTTCCTGGTCGGATTACCGTCTGTGTTATTGGTCAAATTAATTTGACACATCATTGGCTTACTGCCAACATTGAACCAGTAATGTCTATGTCTTCATCAGCCAGCAAAGTGTCTACGTCTGGAAGCTCCCGCCGCCCCACGCGGCTCAGAGAGACACTACGCCAACCTCCTGGCCCAGAAGAAGCATCTGCAGCAGCTGGAGTCGGTATACGCCCTCAAGATCCAGAAACTGAAGGAGGCGCAGGCCCTCCACAACCGAGGAGCCCTCCCTGAACCCCCTCTGCCACAGGCCGCCTCCACCCCTCTCCCCAGGGCTCGTCAGCCCGTCAGCCCATCCACCAGCCCGTTCCCCCTCCCGCAGCCCTCTCTCCACGACCTCACCCTGGACAAACTGGCCCTGGTCAGTTGTGACGACACCACAGAGACAGAGGACGTTGACCAGGAACTCGTCGCCACGGCCACCACCTCCGCTCGGAGTGTCCGCAGGCGCTCCTTCAAAGAGAGCGGCTCCTTCACCAAGCCCAAGCTGGAACCCGGTGGGACTGGGCTTGTTAAGGACAATGTGGCCAAGCCATCCGGTCTTAAGGCCCCTGGACCTGGAGAGCTGTTCCTGGGTCTGGAGGTGGAGGCCCTGCAGAAGATGGACCAGCGGCAGGCCCGACTGGGAGAGCTGCTGCTGGGGGAACTGGTGAACCTACGGGGCACCGTGGAGAAACCCGCTCCAGGAAAGGTAACGTTCTATATAAACAGGAGCAGGAACCCACCTGCACGGAAAACAGGTCCGGCAGTAGCGTACTGTGCGAATGTCTGGAATAATTTTTTCCTGCCAAGATTGAAATACCAGATCTTTGTACATAAATCGTCCTACAGACAACGATCAACTAGAGTCATTGTCCTGCTGGCTGTGGCTAAGGCACATACAGAGTTGGGTCGGGTGTTGTGGTTCTCTGGCCCGTATAATTAAAATGACCTGCCAAAGGGCATGATATTGCTGGAGCCTGCCGCTAAATGAGTTCAAACTATGATGTCCGCTGTAGTGATTTGTGTTTGTATTTGTTTAACGTTTTATGCCACACCATGAAATTGCCGTGAAAGGAATGGTAACCAAGATGCTTTATTGTTCAGGTAATAGCGGTGGATGTAGACACCGTGTCTGCCCAGTCGGGTCGCACCGAGTTCAAACCGGTCCCGTTTGGGCCGTACCGAAGCCCTCTCCTGGTGTTCAAGTCTTACAGGTTGGTGGCGCCTTGCTCCTTACTTCACATTAACAGTGGCGAGTGCCGTTGACATCACATCCTGCCGCTGACATCACATCCTGCCGCTGACATCACATCCTGCCGCTGACATCACATCCTGCCGCTGACATCACATCCTGCCGTTGACATCACATCCTGCGTTAATCCGAATCTGCCGTCTTTCAGGTTCAGTCCGTACTTTCGGACCAAGGAGAAGTTGTCCCTCAGTTCTGTCTCGTACGGCAACACGGTAGCACCCAAAAAGCCTTTCTGCCGCTTTGACCTCACAGGCACCTGCAACGATGATGACTGCCAGTGGTAAGTGGTGTCTGTGGGCCCGTGTGTGTGTGTGTGGGCCCGTGTGTGTGCCTGTGTGTGCTGTCGCACTTGTCTGTGTATCTGTGTATTAACAAAAATGCCAGTTTAAACTCAGGATCGTTTCAATACAAATCCCCCACTTATCCCTCTATTCGGGTGTGATCTGATGTTGGTTTCTCCTGGTTTTTTGTTTCTAGGCAACACATGAGAAACTGCACTTTTAGTGGAAACCAGCTGTTCCAGGATATCCTGTCGTACAACTTGGCTCTGATTGGCTGCTCCGAAACCAGTTCTACTGACGACATTAGTGTTGCTACGGGTAACAGAACGACAGAAATAACAGAATTACCATGAGCTTACATTCTATGTAGATCTTATGAGAAACATTCACTCTTTACTCTCATTTCACGATGGATTAATAGATGTGATCCCTCTAAATACTGTCACGTGTTCCCTATTATCAGAAAAATATATCAAAAAGCTATTTGGGGCCAACAATGATCGTATGGAAATGGACCAAAAGGCGGTCTTACTTGTGAGCAAAGTGAACGAGAGCAAAAAACACGGTGAGTTTTTATACCGTTATTTTTTTACCAACCTTGAAAGGGTTGAATAGAGTGTTGAGCTGTTTATGAGTGGGAAATATGATGCGTTTGCCGTCTCTAGTGCCGCCGTTCACCACGTGTAAGGACCTCCGGCGGTGGTGGCCTCTGCCTGATCGTCAGGGCAACGCCAACACCGGAGAAGACAGCGGCGACGAGAGGACAGAGGTCAACGCGGGTCCGGTGAAATACGGTGAGCCGGCGGGTTAATTTACCGACAACGACCCATGACGTCGCGAGCACGTTTCCGAGTAACATAATTCACCGTGATCAAACTGTAATGACATGTTAGCCCTCTGTTATGGTAGGATTTGCCAACTTAAAGGGATGTTGCCAGGGCTAGCACCTGTTGTGTATGTTTGCTTCACCCGCTACAAAGTTACAGAACGGAGTTCACAAATTGTATAAGTCAATACTTGGCCACCCCGCAAAAAATATGTTCTCTGGCGAGAGACGGGCCCTCCCAGATTTTGCTACACACTTGCCTGAGGACTTGCCCTGAAAAGGACATTCATTGTGATATGTTTTGCTGCGAACGAGGCATTTGACATTGGACCTGTGCCCGTGTCCCCCCTCTACCAGACCGCTGTTCCAGGGCCAGCCTGTCTGCAGCGCTGGACGTCTGTGTGGCCCCGGAGGACAAGCGCTACTTTGTCAGCGAGACCGACGACATCTCGAATCTGGAGACCAGTGTCCTGGAGAGCCCCTGTAATGCGCAGCTCTGGATCAAGCTCACGTTCAAATACCTCAACCAGAAAGAAATGTGAGTAGATGCCTCAGAAAGTGGATGAAGCTTGGCAATATCAGTGCAATACCTTTGACTCCAAGTCATACTCAAATCCACGACGGTGAATGGAGAAAGTATACAGCCTTCTCTTTTCTGGTTACTTTAAGCGTGCTGAATTGCGTTTTTGTCGGTTGCTAACACTAAATCCCTATTATATTGTAAATGTGTTATTTGTAATTGGGTATTATAATGCGTAAACACAGAGTGACCGAACCCGTCTTCCTGTAGCTCGTCGGCAGAGTGCCTGGACGCTGCGTTGAACACCTTGTCCCGGGCCCTGGAAGACAACCGGGACAACCCGGAGATCTGGTGCCACTACCTGTCTCTGTTCTCCCGGCGCGGGGAGCGCGAGGAGGTGCAGGAGATGTGTGAGATGGCTGTGGAGCATGCGCCCGACTACCAGGTCTGGTGGAGTGTAAGTGCTAATGCCCCGCCCCCCCTCATCACACCCGCCCAGGGGCATTTTCGCTACCATGGCGACCCAACTATTTACCCGCGGCCCCTTGCTGTGCCGCGCTCACAGGTGCTGGTTTCTTCTCGAGAAAAACATTGTGCTTTTTCGTACTGTGTTGAGAACCACGGCCGAGGATCACTGCACTTTTTAAATTGGCCCTTGGAACACGCGATCCTATTGGTCAAGTGAAGACTTCTGTCAGCCCGTAGTCGTTGGTGAAGGTTAATGAGTAACGTGCGCGGCCTTGTGTCCCCTTCCAGTATCTGAACATGGAGACCTCGTTCGAGGGGAAGGACTTCGTCTGTGGACGTCTGCTGCACTACCTGCTGGACTGCGCTGCTAGTTGGGGTGTCTCGGAGCGTCTGTCTTTCCAGTTGCTCGAGTCGATTCTGTACCGGGTCCAGCTCAGTGTTTTCACGGGCCGGCTCCAGAACGCCCTCGTCGTCCTCCAGGTGAACCACGAATTCCCCCGCTGGCGTCGACTGTGCCCGGGGGCGTGGCCTTACCGCTGCTACCCCTTTAAATGAACGTGCGCTTCACACAACGCGGGCAGGAAAATCCCTTGCCCCCGGCGAGTAGCGACCGGCACGTTTGACCGTGTTCCCTGTTTTTTCCAGGATGCCCTGAAGTCGGTCAGTGGGCGGTGCATCGCTGACCACCTGACCGTGAGTGACCGCTGTCTGGCCTGGCTGTCCCTCATCCACCTGATGGAGTTTGACCGCCTGCCGGCCAGTCTGTATGACCCGGCTAACTCCAATCCGTCACGGGTGGTCAGCACCAAGGCCTTCGTCCTGCCCTGGAGATCTCCGCTCGATGTCCGCACGGATGCTGACGCACTCATCGCTGTGTTTGATGGTGAGACTGGCAGGATGTGTAGATCAGTTGCTCGTGTCACCGCGCACATGTAGTTCACGGAGAGAGTTCGGGTCTTTGTTAAGCAGGATTTTGTTAATTCGTACAGACGCAGTGTGTCGGTGCAGTGATGAGAATCTGCCCCCCGCTGAAAGGACCCTGGCTTGTCTGCCACTGCACACGAACTTCATCACCTGTTACACACTGCTGGGAAGGTCAGCTACATCATTTTCTTGTGTGTGTGTGTGTGTGTGTGTGTGTGTGTGTGTGTGTGAGAGTCTCTACAGCTCTCCATAACATGTGTGTCTGCATGGGTCTACAGTTCTCCTTAACGTGTGTGTGTGTGTGTGTGTGTGTGTGCGTGTCTCTAACGTGTGTGTGTATCTCTACAGCTCTCCTTAACGTGTGTGGGTGTGTGGGTCTACAGCTCTCCCTAACCTGTGTGTGTTAAACTGTGTGTGTGTGCGTGTCTCTAACATGTGTGCATCTGTCCTTCACAGGTATGATGTAGGTGTGGAGCTGTGTGTGTCCCTGTTAGCGGTGTGCCCACAGTCTTGTGCCCTGTTGGACGCCCTATCAGGCCTGTATGTGGGCAAAGGGGACAGCGAACAGGCTGTGGGGGTCTGGCTGCGGGCCCTGTCACTATGCCCAAACAATGCTGAGGTCTTCTATCAAACCTGCAAGTTCCTCATGGCTCAGGTCAGTGTTTCTTGCCAGGGATCTTATTGATGCCTACTTCTGTCTGGATTCACTGACACGGGTCCATGCCAAGTCCTGTTTGTGTGTACCCGTTTATTGTCTCGACCTAACCTGGGTCCGGAAATCTAGCCCAAAAGGATGAACATTAAATATAACCGTTTCTGACATTTGTTTTCTTTATTTCTCTCTGTGAAACCGTTTTTTGTACAAATTTTTTATAGCTTGGTGACCAAGCAGGCGTATATATTATACTGTGTGTGTGTCTGTACAGGAGAAGTCCAGGTGCATCACTCCTCTGTTCCGCACGTTTGTCTTGTCCTTCTGTGACGATGACAGCAGTGACCAGCAGCCGGTCGACGTTTTACGGTAGGTCTTCTGGGTAACACGTCCACGTTTTCACAGTGTTGGCAGACGCTGACGTCCTAGTTTATAATCCCCTGAATGTTTCAAATAATCCTTAAACTTTTATTTCTAAGAGTGGCGTAAGGACGTGTAAAATCCTGTGAAATAAAGTCACTTTCTGTTGCAGGCACATCCTCAGTATTCCTACAGGGGGCGTGCTTAGAGGCCCGGCAATCAAAAAGCATCTTAAAGAGCAGCTGGATCAACAGATTCCGTATCTGAACCTTGTTTACTGGTAACACGAGTTAATCAATAAGGCTGTTTAAGGGGGATCGGTCGCTGGTTCGGCTTTTTTACAAAACGTGCGTGTTTTTTCTCTCTCGAGTCGGCGCTGAACTGTTTCCTGACGTCTTGTCTTGCAGCATGTGGCTGTGGGCGCAGGGTAACCCCAGTGAGACGGAGGATGCGTTCGAGAGAGCGCTGGGATCCGTGAGGCACCTGGACGTCCTCTACAAGCTCTGGACGGAGTGAGTCACGTCTTTACAGATGACGCATGTGTCGCCCCGCATCCGTCGACCGTAGCGACCGTACTCCTCGCGGGACGAGGGGGCCCCACATCTGACGAGGGGGAGGGGGGGGGATTGGGGCAGGCCAGATGTGACGGTCCTCATAGCAAAGGATGACACGTGCACATACAATTTATAGAGCTGTTGTCTTGACTTAGGAATGTCTGAAGGATCTGAATTAGGATATTCAATCAGATCAGTGTGGTCAGTTCGCAGCAAGCGTTCACTAGCCTCTGTTAGTGGTTACCATGGCAGTAGCATGTCCACACGCCAAGGTGGGGTTGGGCCCAGAGACCTGAGCTAACTAACAGCCTAAATGTTCTCTCTCCAGTTATCTCCTTTTTACCAGCAGTAAGTTAGCCGGGAGCCCTTCCAGCAGCAAACATCTACGGATGTTCTCTGACCTGGTCCAGCGTTGCCTGGTAACCGTGCCGTCCAGGCTGGAGGTTCCGTTCAGTGCGGCCCAGTACTGGAGCTGTTTTAGCTTCCACAACCAGGTAAACTGCGTTTTGCTGTCACATCTACCGGAGGACAGATGATATGAGGAGATCTACAGTTCGCCTGTTTGAGAGCTCAGTTGCCTTGTGCCCCTCAGATTGTGACACTCTACACCAGTCGCCTGCCGCCCTCCCATCACGCCCACGTCCTGGAGAGACTACGATACTCCATGCCGACCAACGCCGAACTGGCCCTGAGGTACTCCGAGCGCCCAAATCCCATAGATAACCTACGCTACCAGTTGCAGCTATTGAGTCCTGCTTGCTTGACGCCAGTTAGACGGCTATGGAAGTCATTGTGTCGGAGACGTCACGTCTGCGTTGTAAATTCTGCGCCTGTAATTATCTGCTTATGGGGTCTTACTGTGTGGGGTTGCAGGGTGTTTTGAATGTGGATCTGGTCTCACTTGGAGTTGTGTAGTCTGTACTGTCCCGACAGTTCGGTTTGTTGTTGTGTAGGTTGCTGCATCAAGAATGGCAGGACGGAAATATAGAACATCTGAAATTCCAGGCCAGAATGTTGACCAGTAGCATTCCAAACTGTCTGGCCAACTGGAAAATGTAAGTCAACCTTTCTCCTGCGCCAAATAGTTTTGGTGTGGCATCAAGGTGAATATTTTTCCACATGGATTGTCACTTTTCTAAAGCTCCCCCCCTGTTTTTCGGCAACGCCTATTTTTCACCTACACAATGCGGCCTCTGTTCTGCTTAATTTGCTGCTTCTCAAAGCTGCTCCTTAGGCAATTAAATAGCAGGAGTGCCCGCTCTTCAAGTGGTGACAGGCTTCTGTGTTTCTCCTCGCAGAGCGGTCGCCGTGGAGCGGGAACTCAAGGAGCGTTCTGAGGTGAGTCAAAAGGCGTAGGGGCGGGTGGGTGGGCCCAGAGAAGTGGTGATGGGTGGGGGATCTGGCTGGTGTTGGGGTGACGGGCAGGTGTATGGGTGGAGGTGACAGGCAGGTGTAAGGGTGGAGGTGACAGGCAGGTGTAAGGGTGGAGGTGACAGGCAGGTGTTGGGGTGGAGGTGACAGGCAGGTGTTGGGGTGGAGGTGACAGGCAGGTGTTGGGGTGGAGGTGACAGGCAGGTGTTGGGGTGGAGGTGACAGGCAGGTGTTGGGGTGGAGGTGACAGGCAGGTGTTGGGGTGGAGGTGACAGGCAGGTGTTGGGGTGGTTTGGATGTAAACTATGAATGTTAACCTGTTTGATGCTCGGCTGCTCCAGCCTCTTGTGTGTCTGTGTTTGGCTTTATTCCCCTTTGACCCCACCGGCCCCATACGTTCCTTTTCATCTCGTTGTGTGATCTATTTCCTCCCTACAGGCTATTGTCAGTGTTCAGCACAATGTAATGTATGACAGTTGTAGTACCGCTTTCCGTCTGACGGTGGCGACATAACGGAATGGTTGGGTGTTGTTGACTGGTAACCTGTTTGGTGTGTTACCCAGAGAGCGAGAGAAACATGAGTCACTAAAACCACAGACCTCATTCCATCCTCTCTTTGTCCCGTTTTTGTCCGCTTAAACTGACATGTGCCTCCTGCGTTTCGGTGTTTTCTTTCTTTCTTTGTTTTGTAGGTCCGGCTTCTTTATCAGCAGGCCCTGCAAAAGCTTCCACTGTGTGTCACCTTATGGAAAGATGTAATTTCCCCCTTAGTTACTATCTCATTATACTACACACAAACTTTCTAATATTTCTGGGTTTTTTTTGCCGCCTGACAGATGATACACGCATGTTCACCTCCCTCCCCCTCTCTTCCCCCATCTCCCCCTCTCTTCCCCCATCTCCCCCTCTCTTCCCCCATCTCCCCCTCTCTTCCCCTTTCCAGTGTCTGCTGTTTGAAGCTGCGGAGGGAGGTAAAACTGATAAACTGAGGAAACTTGTTCACAAGTGTCAAGAGGTTGGAGTGAGTCTAAGTGAGCCCCTAAATTTAGGCTCGAGCGAAATGGAGAGAGAGAGGATCACTGAGAGGGAAAATACTCAAAAGTAATAAATATAAGACAAGAAATGCAATCGTAAGTCCAATCAGACAATACCAGTCCACTGCCCAGGGTTAGCCAGAGAGCCATAGGGCCAGACCCTGGCCCGGTTCAGTAGTCCTCCCCCGGGAGGCTTGGGAGATGTCAGCCCGTCCACTGGACAGGACGGTATCATGGATGGGCATGATTGAACTCCCTCGTCCTTGTCCGAACTCTGCTCCTCTCGCGGGTTGTCTCACCTCGCATCATATACGTAAGTATAGACCTGCTAACTTAAAGTGACCCATCTTTGCTTTTTAATTTACGTGTCCCTGGTTGTTTTCCTCGTACTGTCACTTTTCATTTTGCTTTTATTTTGACCTTTTATCTCGAGAGGTCGGAGGTGTTTTTCCGACCGACTAGGACATTTTATCAGGATGTTCGCTCTCGTGTCACTCTGTGTTTTAAAGCGACACTCACGTTTTGCCATATACAGTATGTGTAACGATCTGTTCCAGGGGATCTGCCAAAGGACGAGAGACCAAGACTAGTTTCTTTTGATGTTTAAGTTATATATTTTTAATTAAAAACCTCAATTACCACATTGAAATTGAAGGGCCGGCCATGGTGACAACAAAATGGCTGTCTGCATAAGTATTTCTATTTGGGCTCGATCATCAATTGTCCCGTGTATTTTTGAGGCTGCCGGCCCACAGAGACTGCTGAATGCTGTGATATCCTCTCCGCCAGACAGTCAACCATTAGACGAGGATAGTCATTCATATCAACTAGGTTAAATGTTCCCATGTGCAATCTTTTTTGATTTTGTCGAAAAAATATATTATAACGATTGAACAGTATTTGAGGCGAGCCAAGGATGAAAGTCTTACAACTGATTTGTATGTTGATTTTGAAGTTGTTTATATTAAATTATTTTCTAATTAATTTCTTCTTGTCCTGTCTTCATTTCTGCTGTGTCTGGCTTTGCTGTGTTTGGTTTTCAGGGAACCCTGTCGAGGGTTTGGATTAGGGTTAGTGAGAAATTGTTCCATTTGTTCCCTCACATGACTACATGAAGGTCCGACCCGTACGAACATGGTCCGAGGAATTGTATTTATCCACGACACATTTAAATCACGAAACATTTTAATGGACATATTCCATTACAGTAACAACGTACAACAGGGCAATTATAAAAAAATATAAGTTACAATTTCTTACAAGGTATTTTAAATATTTCCTCCCGTTGTATCGGGTACATTATGCCGGACACACACACTGGTTTCTAGGCTGACACAATCTGACAGGCGTCTCAATGTCATCGGTACCATGGTCCACAGCTCATAATCCACCACTCGCCTTCAGACTGAGCTGGACCGCGAGGTGACCAGCATGCACCTGATGGGGGCCACACCTGATGGGGGGGCCTCATATGAGCAAGCAGTTCGCTGTCCTCTTCCACCTACACAGTGGGCGACACCAGGGCTTGCAGAGAGTCACATGACTGTTTCTCTGCGTTGTCAGAGTCCTCCGAGGCCAAACTGGTGCAGCGCTGGGCTTTCTTCAGTCCGGATGTCATCCGACAGAGGAGCGTGTTCAGGTCCTCCTTAAAATGAGGGCTGATGAGAACATACAGCAGCGGGTCGAGACAGGCTGGCAGAGGAGCCACCAGGAGCACGATGGTCTTAGTTACCTCTGGGCTGGTGAGGACAGTCAGCCGGAGGAGGGAGGAGAAGGAGAGGAGTGCCACAGGGAAGGAGAACAGGCAGTTGGTGAGCAGGAGGCAGGCTAGCAGTTTGGTTACGGAGAAGTCGCGGGCGGCGACACCGTCCTTCACCGGCGACCCGTTGTCCATGTGGCAGAGCCGCATATAGGCGCCGGTCATCACGAGGTAGCACAGGGAGTTGAGCAGAACCAAGGCCGTGGTGTAACCATAGCCGGAACGGGAGACGTCTGCGTAGGGAGAGACCAACGCTGTGCAGGGGGACCAGAGACCGTACTGACCCGTCATGAGGGGAGATAAGATGGCAACGGCTCCAGCCAGGACACAGCAAATAGCCGAAATACAGTGAGCACCTCCCTGGCCCAACGGACGCGCCCTCGCGATGTAGGTCTCTGACCTATCGGAGCTGCCGACAGTACATCTCCGTCCGCGTTCTAACACAATCGCCGCCAACAGGAAGACACTAGCCTCCGTGGCGAAGATGGACAGGAAGTCGAAGACCCAGCAACCGGGGCCGTTCTCCAAACGTGCGCTGTACGCAGCGAAGTGATCGAATGTCACAGCGTCTAGTGCGGCCAGGGTGGCGCTGGAGAGGCCCTTAACGAGGTGCACCCAGGCCAGCATCGCCAGGAGATGTTGGGTGACCGGCGTGGGAGACTTTGAGAGGACGATGGATATGAGTACCAGGGAGTTACAGGCGAAGGAGAGGGTGACAATGATCCACACACCAGCACGCAGTGGCCAGCTCCCAAACAGGCTTTGGCATCGCCGACGTGGACCTAGAATCAATAACCAGTGGGTCAGAATGGTGTCACGTTAGGAAGAGTTTTGCCACTGCCTCCATAATGGTTATTGCCTCCATATTGGCCACTGCCTCCATATTGGCCATTGCCTCCATAAAGGCCACTGCCTCCATATTGGCCATTGCCTCCATAAAGGCCACTGCCTCCATATTGGCCATTGCCTCCATATTGGCCACTGACCCTATATCGGCCATATGTGCCTTCATTATCCTGAGCCCTTTACTTTCCCCACATTATGTTGCTATAGACATTACTCCATCTATCCACTCAACCATGAAGAGGAGTGCGGCAGAGATAATTGGTGTCCCCGCCCATCTCTTCAGAAAACCTCTGATCTTTTATAGGCCATGGACTTTATCACCTGGTTACATAGTTTGGCCGTACAGACAGCTCTTCTAAGAGTCTCGGTTTTCACTTTTCCCCGATCTATGCCTTGACACAATTCTCTGAAGTTGACAAAGATTTCTTTGGACTTCATAGCTTGTTTTTTGCTCCGACATGCACTGTGAGGTGGGACCTTGGAAGCACAGGCGTGTGCCTTTCTAAATGATCACAAATCAACAGCATTTGTTTATAGATATTTCAAGGAAAATCCGATTACCTAATGAATCTCCATCTACAGGAGTCGTGGCAAAGGGTCTGGATACTTGACATTTCTTAGTTCGTCATCTCGACTAATTGTCACAAATTGCAAAGAAATATGTACCTTCGTTTTTATGAGGCACAGTGTGTACGTGGTTTTAGTCCACAACAAAATGTGGAGAGTAAGATATACCGGTTTGTTGTTTCCTTCGCTCTGCGAGGCACTGTATGTGTCCATAGAAATATCAGAGCACTTGATTCAGCTAACTCATCTTTATATGTGCAGGCAGGTCTACCTGGGGATGGGAAACAGTGGACAGGATGTTGGTATCTTGTGTGTCCCTCACTCTCCACAAGGAAGTACTCCTGGTCAGCGTAGTCTGCTGCAGGAAAAGCAAAACTGTCATTATTTCACCATCCGAAACATATATTCATGTTTGAAGAACGCTTGTCGAAGAACTGCTCCCACCTCGGTTGACTGCAATGTGCTTGTCTGTCCCAACGTCTTTAGAGCTGTTCTTGGTTTTCCAAATGTAGTGGGACTTTGGGTTTTCCACGGGACCCAGTAGAAAGGCACAACACTGGAAGGCGTACGGCATCTCCACCACCCTGATATCAACACATAAGACAGTTGCACACAGTCCATCCTGATCTCAGAGGCCACGTTAAGTTGTTCATTGTGTTCGACAACCAGTGACGTCTCGGTTGTTGTTAATTGTCCCCATTTGGGTCAGGAGGGAGTAGGACAGACAGGGTATTCCTTGCCTCATCGCACTCTAGCAACCCCTTGTGGCAGGCCAACTGCCTGCAATCTGACTGAGGACAACCGTTATAAATAGTTACTTCTGACGAACTACTTTGATTGACTCGTGTCAATCTTTCCCCCCATGAGAGGAGGTTGTTACCACCCACTGGGTTCCACATACGTTTGGAAGAATGTAAAATCTATCTTTTAATAAACAAATTACACTTAAATAATAATAATTCCTGATTCTGTCCAGTACCTGAGTTTTGATAGGCTCTGGGCCGGCAGTGAGTGCATCAGGGCTGTGTTGCCTGCCAGCCTGAGGTGTGTGAGGTTCTTAAGACCTTCCACAGGGACAAATGACAGCAAGTTGAAGCTAAGGTCCCTGAGGGAAGGAAGCAGAGACTCATTGTAAGCATTTATTTCAATAGTAAAAAACTGGTGCTCCGAATTTGTCAAGCTCTTTCATGTCAGTGAAGGCGACGATGAAGTGAAATGGATGGACTGAAAAACGGTCACGGCACATGGAAGTTCATATTTCATGTTATGGACTTGAGGACGTATGGGTACGTACAGAAAGAGGAAGTGGCCATTCCTGGTTACTCACAGGATTCTGAGTTCAGTCAGCCCCAGGAAGCTGTCTGCTAGAACCTCCTGGATGTGGTTGTGGCGCAAGTCACTAAAAACAGATACACTCTGTCAACTGTCCCCTGTTTTGCGGGCTTGAGAGGACAGCCACGCTTTTATAGGTTGACTTACATTTTTTTTTAATAAAAAAGCCACTTACATTTTTTGGATCTTTCTGCAGCCGCTAAATCTTGGTAAATGCCGGATCAGGTTATGTGAAAGATCCCTGAAGGAAAAAAATATCAATTATTTTTTTTAAATTGTAAATTCATACTAGTATTGTTTAAATGCTACTATTTGTTTTAGTCAAGTTATTAATCATGTGAGCTCTGGGTTGTGGTCGTCATTCCTTTTGACACTTACAGCTGTACCAGGTTTGGTAGCAGATCGCACAGGTTTCTGGGTATTGTGGAGATGTGTGTGCCTGTCACAGTTCTGAACAGCAAGAGGACACACGGGTACATGAATATGGCTTGTGATCACAACATTGTAATTCTTCCCAGAACAGCAATTTCAAACACTCACAGGGTCTCTAGACTGTTTGTGCCGGTCAGGTCCGGGAACTCTGTGACTTCTGTGGCTCCCTTGAGTGATCTTTAGATGGGGTCAAATAAACACATGAAACACGTTCAAAATGACGCCTGCTTCTTACTACGTGCTCTCATCTGGAATGAGTGAGAACGGGGACACGGTGACCTACAGAATTTGTAGCTCTGGTAAATTCTTGAACGACGTCTTGCCTACAGACTGGATGGGATTGTTGTAGAAGTATCTGCAGGAGAAGAATTAGAAAAGCACCACTATCGATGAGATCGACATGATTACGAACGATAAGATCAGTGTGATAATATCATGACAATGATTACATCTTCCTGGGTACGTTTAGTGCATCCAGATGATTCCGAGTCACCTACACTGTGATGAGAGAAGGGTTTCCCGCGAAGGCCCAGTCCGGGATGGATCGGATGTAGTTACTATGAAAACTCCTAGGGGGCAGTAATGAACGATTCAATTGTAATGGCACAATGTGATTCATTCACAACGTAACAGAACTGCAGGATACAGTGAACCACTCACAGCTCTTTGAGGTTGGGGAGGGCGCCGACAGCTTTTGGAAACTTCGTCAGGTTGCTGTAGTTCAAATCTCTTCCGGTCGAGACAAGAGTTAGACATGATCGCAAAAGCACAACATGTTCCTGAATTGCACTTTCCTGTCAGGTGTTTATAGCTGCGTTTAGGTAGGCTTAGGCCCAATCCGAATACTCCCACTTACCCCTTCCCCTTAGCCCTACCCCTTAATTTACCCCTTCCCCTTGGCCCTCGAAACCGAGTGGTAAGGGCTACGTTCCCCTACGAATTGGGACACCACTCGGTTTTGGCTACGTCATCATACATCGTCGCTAGCTGGCTGCTACGTCACCAGAGGCGACACAAATGTTGATCTCAAACTTCCGAGATGCAAAAAGAGTCTGGAAAAGTGTGTATGTCGATTGCGTGGATTTTAGTAGTTATGTTTTTGCGATTGTCTGCAACAAATCGCAGAAATCAAGCGAGAAGATGTCTACGACGCCTACGAATGCTGGTAGTTTAACTTATGGTATGTATCGATTGGTTGCAAACAACATTGTCGTATTGTATTTACAGTTCACGGAACTAACCAACAAGGTAGCAAACATTTTTTTCCAACTCAGCCATTAATGGTGTAAAATTGTTTTATTTTCCAGACTGGTGGTCCAACAAGATACTGTGCCATAAACCCCAACACGTCTATACTGCGCATATGGTTCGATGTATGTAGTAGTTATATGTTTGGTGGCGGTGCATATGGATGCAGATGTTATTCTGTGTACTATTGTTTTTAATGTTTTTGTAAAGCACACGTGCTATATAAATAAACCTGCTTGCTTACTACTGAAGGCTGTTTTCAATAAATATTTTCATCCACATTGCATGGTGTTTTGTATATCTGTTTCAGTGATCACTGTTTTGAATGTCATTGATCGATGTACAGAAACCCTTAATCAAAAACCTGTATTTATTGAACAACATTGTAAAACATATACAATTGTTAAATAACAGTACTATTTAAATTAAATGTGCTCACCAGTGTCCTGTATCATATCCAAATTATGTTGTACACCTAATCTTTATACAGTCTATGGTTGTACAGCATGAAACTTCTGTTCATTTTCTGCCCGAAAGCGAATTATTTGCCGGGTTTCCTCCGGCGTCCCTGTGTGATTCGGGACGGTATGTAAAGCACTTCCAAAAGCAACATGTTATGCACTGATATGAATTATCTGCTAAAAGAGTTAACTGTAGACAAACATGCATTGAGTAAAGGTAGTCAGAGAAATACGGGACAAATTAGCAATGTATCTTTGGCGTTGAAAACTGTCAAAAAGTAGCGATTTAAAAAAAAAACTTCAATTATTAAAATGGTTAAAAATATATATGTACAGGACTGAGTAGATCACAAAACAATTGTGTCGTAATTTTTAAATTCGCTATTTAATCCGAAAATACTACATTTATGGGTCGCTTTTGCTGATCTAGCAGCCATTGTTGACGTCTCGCAATGTGTTCTGGGTACCCCTTGGTTTCAAGTGAGCTCTCGGAAAATCTTGGTTTCAAGGGGTATACAGCCCTTCGTCTTACCCCTTCGTCTTGATCAAAATGAGTATTCGGACAGCACTTGGTGTCGCGCGAACGCGCAAAACTAAGGGGAAGGGGTAAGGGGGAGTATTCGGATTGGGCCTTAGACTCTCCTCTCACAGCACGCTATGGAGAAACCAGTGCAACGAAGGGGGCGGGACACACAACTCTTAAAGTAAAGATTCGTAACAAGTGCTGTTAGCCTGGAGGTTGTTAGAGTTTGACCCCAAAAACCTCCCCTCGGAAACATGTGCAGATAGATTGAGGGTAATTGTTGTCATGTGACCACACACTGTGACGCCCCAGACTGTTGTCTGATCGTTTGAACTGCTGGGCTGTTTAGATGTTTACATGAGAGACATGCTGTGTTCGGTCCTGACATGCACATCTACTGCAGGGCACCAGCGACCACAGCGTTGGCAGATACCATAAAAGACCAGCGCCGGTTTTAGACCCCAAATACGATGTGTGTTAAATCTAACAATGAATTAGTCGGCTATTATAGTTTAGTTACTGGCAAACCCTTTTGCGACAATGCCGAGTTCAAAGGAAGAATTTAAAACAGAAGTAACACACCAGTAGAGAACAGACAATTGAATCAGTGTGTTTCTTTCGGTAAACACTGGGTCATTTCTGTACCGTAAAAAGCAAAGTAAGTAAGTCCAAGTCATAATCTTATGAAGGTGCTAGGTGCTTCTCAGCTGAACTTACAGACTCTCCAGGTTGAGCAGCCCATCAAAACACCTCTCGCCCAATGACTGGATCTGGTTGTTATGGAGATGCCTACGAGGAGATGAGGACAGAGGTTTCAAAAAAGAGTGCAAGGACCCAAGGAAGCCTTGTAGGGTTCTACACAGCGAAAGGAAAAAAGTTGTCTGTTCGTGTATGCATGTGCCCCGACATAAAGAGGTGAAGACAAAGGAAAACAACAATAGGGTGGGTGACAACGTCTGTTTCTGTGGAGAGAATAACAGCACGCCAAACATGGTACCGTTTGGACATATCCTCAAGAGCTACTCACAGGACCATTAGGTTGCTGAGGTTAGCGAAGGCCAGGTCCTGGACATGGGTGATCCGGTTCATGGCCAGGGTGAGGGCCTGCAAGGTGGGCAGACTGGCAAGGGCACGGACCGGCACCTCGCTGAGGGCGTTATCATCCAGCCACAGGTGGCGCAGCGATGCCAGGCCCTTAAAGGAGCCCGCAGACACGCTGGTAATGCGGTTGGCATCTAAACGCCTGGCAGACAGGAGGGGAGGGGGGGGGAGACGCAGTCAGACTTCAAATGTGATCTGGACCTCGTGTGTCTGGTGAATTATACATTCCTCACGAGGCGTTGTGTCAGCTACCTTCCATTAGGATGATATATCATTCATAAATGCTATTCCACCGTCACATTATCTGGGTGTTATTGACGGTAGTTTAATTCTCTGTCTACAGTGTCTGTTACTTTGTTCGTGTGTCGTTCGTGGAAAATCAGTGCAGTGCCTGTATCTCTGAACTAAATGACAGAAACATTCGTGACAGTAAATAAATTATAATAATCATGACATTTTGGACAATACTGTAATCATCATGTCTTATCATCACGTGAACTGCATTTTATTATACATAATTTCTTTGAAGCCGACATGTTCACTTATTTAAAAAAAATGCTCTTTTAATTTTCGATTAAGCTCACACTGCAGTATAATATTTCCACCATCAATACGCAATTTGATATGGAGCTGGTACTTCCAGAAAATAAATACTTGAAAAAAACACCAAATCATTAAATGCTAAGATGCTCACATTAATTTGTCATATTAAAACGTATCTCTACTTTAGTCTTCTTATCCGAGAGAGAGAGACATCGTCGATCAGGGAGGTCTGTGCATTCTTCGGATGCATGGTAGTAATTTCTGGTGTTGACGTTCCCTGCCGGGACACACTGCAGTTGCCAGACATGGGGTCCTGGCAGCAGCACCACAGGCAGGCGTCTTACATGTGGCCGTTCCCTGTCTGTCGAAACGTGTGAACTTCGATTGTTTCGCCTAAACAACGCCGGCTGCTGTTTACTCCAGTCAGAGCGTTCAGCGGTCACCCGATTGAGCCGGCGGGCCGTGGATCAGGTAAACACGTCTGTCGGGATTCCTCAGGGACGTGTGTAATGACCCCTTCTGGGACATGTGTATAAAGCGTGTGTGTGTTCACTGGTGTTGTAGTATATGTGGATGGATGTAATTCGAAACACACTTCGAGGTTTCGTGTGATTTTGATCACATCACGTTTAGAAGTTAATGAAATTTAAAATGTTGATATTTTCTTATAAATGGCAGCGGTGTATGTGTGTGGCGTAAATAGCGGAAAACATTCCCGTATTACCAACCTAGCAGCGTGTTTCCCAAAAATATTTACAGTTGTAGTTCTCTGAGTGACTTCACTCAATGTTTTCTTTGTCATGACTGTCACGTTGTCTTTTTTGCCAGCAGAGGATAAAACCTGCACACTTTCTGGGCATAAACAGATTTGAATTATACCAGAAACGTCACTTACGATCAAATATGGTCTGTAAATCACCAATGATCGTTCAAATTTCTTAATACAAGCTGACCCGTTTTCTTAGGGTTGAATAACTAAGATTGTGGACCGTAAGACAGATTTAACCTCCATATTATAAAGACACATTCTTCTCCACTTAACCTCCATATGGAGACATGTTCTCCTCCACTTAACCTCCATATGGAGACATGTTCTTCTCCACTTAACCTCCATATGGACAGACGTTCTTCTCCACTTAACCTCCATATGGAGACACGTTCTTCTCCACTTAACCTCCATATGGAGACACGTTCTTCTCCACTTAACCTCCATATGGAGACACGTTCTTCTCCACTTAACCTCTATATGGACACACATTCTTCTCCACTTAACCTCAAAATCTCCTCCCCTTCCTGTGCTCTGCTTCTTCTCCTATGTCCCAGTTCTGGTAACTCAGCTACTCATGAGGTTGACAGGCAGTGGCTGTAGTACTGTAGTACTGTAGTACTCTATTATAGTATGATGGGCATGTTGGGGTACTTACAGAGACCGTAGGTTCCTCAAGTTCTCAATAGCTTCACTAGGAACCCGCCTTAGATGATTGTTTTGGAGCATTCTGTTTGGAACCATCAGAGGGGACGCATTTACAAAAATAATGTACTAGATGAGTAAGGTACTATACGGGTATGGTACTATGTGAGAAAATACTATACGGGTTAGGTACTGGGTGGATAAAATACTGTATGAGTTGAAGTATTACTTACAATACTTTGAGATTGAAGAGGCCAACGAAAGCCCCTCCAGGGATGTCTGTCAGGCGGTTTCCTGCTAGACGACTGCAGGGAAATTAGAATGCGGTTGTGGGAAAAACACACACATGAGCACACACACACACACACACACACACACACACACACACACACACACACACACACCACCATGAAAGGACAGTATAGTAAGACCCACTGACGGTCCAGATCTACTGATTCAGACCCAGTCTACGCCATTAGTGCACCTGGCAGAACCATGAATTGGACCACGTTCTTGTTGTTACTGAACAACGGACACTGCTACTAATAAGCTGTTAACCGGTGCCAAACAGGAAACACTGACTGGGTTGACTACGGGCGAAAGTAAAGACAAGGTAGTCAAACTGGAACATATTCAGTGTCCTGTTAGCCCATCCACTGAGCAACGTGTAATACTCAATGACATGTTAGCCTTTCCACAATTTACAACATATATTAACTGACTGGTTCGTTGGCAGTGTGGATTGGAGAGTGGAATTTCCGAAGTCAAGTGACACTCATTTTAAGACGATTAGGACATTTTGAGACATAATTTAACACACTTTGGCAGTCGTATCAATCGGAGAAGCTAAATTGTCAACATGAAAAAGAAATCCTATCTCTCGTAAGGGCAACACTTGTTTTCTCAGGAGTCTGACAGAACAGAGTTGCCCTACTGCATGTGTACTCACAGCTCTTGGAGGAAGGGCATGTTGGACAGGGCTCCGCGGGGAAGCAGAGTAATGTTGTTCATACTCAGATCTCTGGAGGGGAAAACAGAGGCAGTGTAACACAGAAGAGCTCTCTGTTAACACAACGTGAATGGGTCAGAGCCACAACTGGGCCCTCCAGCTGTCCATTCCACGCATTGTGGAAGTCATCACACTTCCTCTTTGATACGCTGAACGCGTACAGTTAGCATTGCAATACCTCACCATCTGTACTACACCGTGTGTACCCCACCATCTGTACTCCACCATCTGTACCCCACCATCTGTACCTCACCATGTGTTCCCCACCATCTGTACCTCACCATCTGTACTGCACTGTGTGTACCTCACCATGTGTTCCCCACCATATGTACCTCACCATCTGTACTCCACTGTGTGTACCTCACCATGTGTACCTCACCATGTGTACCCCACCGTGTGTACCTCACCATCTGTACCCCACCGTGTGTACCCCACCATCTGTACCTCACCATCTTTACTCCACCGTGTGTACCCCACCGTGTGTACCCCACCATCTGTACCCCACCATCTGTACCTCACCATCTGTACCTCACCATCTGTACTCCACCATCTGTACCCCACCATCTGTACCCCACCATCTGTACCTCACCATCTGTACCCCACCGTGTGTACCCCAACATCTGTACCTCACCATCTGTACTCCACCATCTGTACCTCACCATCTGTACCCCACCGTGTGTACCTCACCATCTGTACCCCACCGTGTGTACCCCACCATCTGTACCCTACCATCTGTACCCCACCATCTGTACCTCACCATCTGTACCTCACCATCTGTACCTCACCATCTGTACCTCACCATCTGTACCTCACCATATGTACCTCACCATCTGTACCCCACCATCTGTACCCCACCATCTGTACCTCACCATCTGTACCTCACCATCTGTACCTCACCATCTGTACCTCACCATATGTACCCCACCATCTGTACCCCACCATCTGTACCTCACCATCTGTACCTCACCATCTGTACCCCCCTCCTGGTGTGTACTCACTCAAGCCCTGACTTAACCACCAACATTTCCAGAATTAAAACACATTTGTCAACAGTACATGCCGGCGATGTGTGAGCGTTCAAAACTTTCCCCTGATGTCGCTATCGTCATGACGATACAATCCAACAATCTTTCCCCAGAAGAGGCAGAGCACCAAGGAGGAACAGAAGAGGCAGAGCCTCCTCCTGCAGACCGAGGAGGTGCAGAAGGGGAAGAGCCTCCTCCTGCAGACCGAGGAGGTGCAGAAGGGGAAGAGCCTTCTCCTGCAGACCGAGGAGGTGCAGAAGGGGAAGAGCCTCCTCCTGCAGACCGAGGAGGTGCAGAAGGGGAAGAGCCTCCTCCTGCAGACCGAGGAGGTGCAGAAGGGGAAGAGCCTCCTCCTGCAGACCGAGGAGGAGCAGTTGCCTTGGCAGCCAACACATGCACATACTAGTCCTATTCCTCCCTCTCCGGTTATGCAGCCTTGTGTCCATGTTCCCAGGAACAGGCCCGGACATGGGTGGTGCCGCGAGCGGGGCACGAGACAACGCAGCTCGTTTCTGAACCAACACAGTCGTTGACACCAGTCAAAACACACAACGCCATCTTGTTTAAACAACCAGTGACACCAGACTAACTGAAATGTTTTACATCTGATATTTTTGCCATCTACAAGACACTTTATTCCGGAGTGACTTATTCCGCGCGTACATTTTAACGAGAACCCACTTTTAGGTGCATGCCGTGACACGATAAAGATGATTACCTTTCAGTTAGTAGACTCTCATTCAGAGCAACCCAACTACATTTGGTAGTGATGGCATTTAATAATTTATTTCAGTTACTGGGGATGCTGTAGCTGATTGGGTTATGATAATATGAGAGGCCATATTGGAAATATAGGGTTAAACACGCCTTAGCATCGTTAGTGACCACAGAGTCAGGATACTCGTTAAACAACCCAGGACAAAACCCTGTTGAGCTTCAGAGCCGAGCCTACAGGCTCTATAACGATCATACTGGCCTTATCTGTAAATTGTACTACTGAGTGCAATAAAGCCCAAAATTAAAGCACCTGGTGTGGAGGTTCTTAGGGAACGTTATGTTGCCTTGTTCAAGACATGGTTGTATTGAGGTTTCAGTTAAACGACGTTTGGTTTTTCAAGCCCATTAGTGCCACATCGAGTGATCGACCGAAAGGGAACAGAAAACCTGAGGAAGTTTGATGAAGAATTCTTTATCCAAAATTGTCGAAAAACAGTTTGTGTGTGTCCTTCAGGGGGGTTACGTTTGGCATAATTTAGGGACGACGAGCTTGGGAACTCTGCTACTCAGTAGTAAGAACCAAATGTTCCCTGTTTGATTCAATCAAAAGGAATGTGTGTACTTAAACACTGCAACACCGGAGGCGTTATAACTGTGTATAGATTTTGCCATTGCCATGATTGACAGCTAACATTAGTTGTGGTGTAAAAAAAGGAGGGATGTGTCCCCTCTTTTTAGATGGTGACAGGCGATGGGGAAAAGGGGGTGATGAGAACTTGATAAAAGCTCTGATTCTGTGTGTAGTCCTTAACATTTCCAAACTAAGACCCTTTGACATCTGAAAGGGTGTTGTGACACAAAGCTTGCTGTCCCAGAACAACCATGTCCCTGCTGAACTTTTACTTCCTGGAAAGTTGTTATGTTCGTCACTAACCTTGAAAAGACCTTTGAAAAACTTTTGCGAAAAACTCAGAACTTCTGCTACTTCAGATTAGCCTTCGCTTCAAATAGTCTCAGGGCCGAGGCAAATTAACCCTTGAATGTTCTTTTACGTGTCATATTATGCACACAGTCCCAAAAGAGAAAGCCAGTCAGTCACGGCGTGGGACCACACAGGATACAATCAGAGAGGAAATTAGAGGAAATCTCTCATCTGTGTCCCTCATTCATTTCCTTCTGATAAAACGGGTCACTATCAGCAACCGGCCGTCTGCTTTAGGTATCTCCATACAGTACATGTCATGTTGGAATGTGCAATGTTGAGAGACCAAGGTGTCTGTGAAAACATTACATAGTATACCAAGAATCTATACAGGTCTGGGGAGGGCTAAAGTGAAAGAGGCTGAAGTGAAAGAAGGTAATACTGCCATGTTAAAATGAACGGCATAGTATCTTTTGTTAATGGAAGTACTTCCATTGGAAGGATTGGATGAGCACTCGAGGAACACTAGATTAGTGTTGTTGAGTGTGAAATGGTAACAGCCACATTACTGACTGATAAAATCACACACAGGCTTTTATTGGTGACAGAGAGGCACGACCGGGCAAGATTTTGTCTCGCCCTCCCCCTTTTATTTTCTCCCAACTCTCACACGTTTCCCCCTCTTCTCTCTCCTCGTTCCCCCGGTCCCTAACAAAGAACCCCTTTGCCTTCAACCTTCAGCAAACTATTTGCTATATTGTATGTATGTCAGGAATCCACAGCATTTCCTATGAAAATCCCTTAGTTCCTGCCAGACTGTCTCGAGCAGAGAAACTGTTAAAAAAGCGGCCTTTTTTCACACCCACTCATACACACATCCAAACAACCCAATGGATGTGATGAAGGTTTTCATATTTGGAGTGTTCTTAAGT
The DNA here is from genome assembly GCA_029465975.1 of Dallia pectoralis. Classification (NCBI taxonomy): domain Eukaryota; kingdom Metazoa; phylum Chordata; class Actinopteri; order Esociformes; family Umbridae; genus Dallia; species Dallia pectoralis. Next base: position 6,732,242 of record CM055740.1, on the reverse strand, counting down.
CAGTGGCCTTGCTCAGCAATAGGTCTGCTCAAAGTCGGTTATTCAACTCAAATCCTTAAACATTACTGTGATCCCACTTAAAGCTGGCACACGTCCTGTCAATATGACCTAACATTGTTTAGGAATTATGCTGTGCCACCAAGATGAACAAGCGACTCATGTTTAGAGCAGGGACACACGACGCGAGGAGGGTTTTTATACAAGCAATAGGAAACATCTCAGAAACAAGCTTTAGGATGTTTAGTAAAATTCTGAATTATAAATGTACAAACTTGGCTTTTTGGTTTTTTATTATTATATCCCTTGCTGAAAAGACAGGTGCAAACGAGTACAGAAAGCATTTATAAGTACATTTGACATATTCTCTCCTCCACTGACAAATATTGTTTAACAGCTGTTTATTAAAATGTATGCATTTAATTTGATTTTATATTTGCATGGAACATTTTGTTTTTGTCTTTATTAGAAAACTTCATATACGCTCTATATGTACCTTTTTAATAGATTTTCTGGTTTAATGACTGATATTAAAGTTCACCCAGTCCAACAGTTGCCAGCTGGCCCTAACCAAGTTATGTAATGAATATATTGTAATTGGGAACTCACAGGTAGTAGGTAAATAGGCTCAGGTTTGAGGGCAGCTGCAGCAGCCCGAGTTCCACACAGTCCACACGCAGGAGCATGCTGTCGTCTGCGCATGTACACACGGACGGGCAGTCGGCGTCCAGAACCGCGCTGGGTTCCGTAAACGCGCAGTGCGACACTCCAAGAAGAACCATAATTGCAATACACCTCATATTATTACTTATGCTCATTGTCTTCCTCAGGCAACACGTCGCGACTGTAAACTAGTGTGGAACCTGTTCCCTCTTGGTCGGGCCTACTTTTGGTTGACTGGTTAGACTAGAGCGAGATTCGTCATGACGAAGTCCATTCAATATTAGATGTTGTGTGGGTCGAAGGCGAGTCGGGAGGAGGAGCGCACGCTGTATCGCTATTACCATGTTCCAGTGTCAGTGTGGGCTTCACTGTGTCCTGTCCATGGCTGCCATCTGGTGGTGCCCTGAAGTACTACACGTGTGTTGGCCGTCTCTCGTTAGAAGTACGACGCATTAGAGCTGCATACATGAGAGCTGCATACATGAGAGCATGCATGGGGATTGTGAAGATCTTGAGTTCAGCACTCTGGTTAGATTTAACTAAGCTAAGTAAAGTCTACCAAGTATGTAATTAATTGGTGTTAGTTTCATGATTGACCTAAAAAGCAGACTTAAAAAATATTTAACTTAAAACAGGAAAAAATCTGTTTATCAGTGTCAAGATGAGGACAATGTTTTGGACATTAGGGAGAACCTAGCAATGGTCAGGCAATACCACCAAGTCCTTGAACCTTACAGTAGTACTGGGTATTGTTACAATGGCTCTGGATATTATTACAGTGGTTCTGGATAATTGTTACAGTGGATCTGGATAATTATCACAGTGGTACTGGATATCATTACAGTGGCTCTGGATATTATTACAGTGGTTCTGGATATTATTACAGTGGCTCTGGATAATTGTTACAGTGGATCTGGATATTGTTACAGTGGATCTGGATATTGTTACAGTGGATCTGGGTATTGTTACAGTGGATCTGGATATTGTTACAGTGGCTCTGGATATTGTTACAGTGGCTCTGGGTATTATTACAGTGGCTCTGGATATTGTTACAGTGGATCTGGATATTGTTACAGTGGCTCTGGATATTGTTACAGTGGCTCTGGATATTATTACAGTGGTTCTGGATATTATTACAGTGGCTCTGGATAATTGTTACAGTGGATCTGGATAATTATCACAGTGGCTCTGGATATTATTACAGTGGTTCTGGATATTATTACAGTGGATCTGGATATTATTACAGTGGCTCTGGATATTATTACAGTGGCTCTGGATATTGTTACAGTGGCTCTGGGTAATTGTTACAGTGGCTCTGGATATTATTACAGTGGCTCTGGATATTATTACAGTGGCTCTGGATATTATTACAGTGGCTCTGGATATTTTTACAGTGGCTCTGAATATTATTACAGTGGCTCTGGATATTGTTACAGTGGCTCTGGATATTGTTACAGTGGCTCTGGGTAATTGTTACAGTGGCTCTGGATATTGTTACAGTGGCTCTGGATATTGTTACAGTGGCTCTGGGTATTATTACAGTGGCTCTGGATATTGTTACAGTGGCTCTGAATATTATTACAGTGGCTCTGGATATTGTTACAGTGGCTCTGGATATTGTTACAGTGGCTCTGGGTAATTGTTACAGTGGCTCTGGATATTGTTACAGTGGCTCTGGATATTGTTACAGTGGCTCTGGGTATTATTACAGTGGCTCTGGATATTGTTACAGTGGCTCTGGGTATTATTACAGTGGCTCTGGATAATTGTTACAGTGGCTCTGGATAATTGTTACAGTGGATCTGGATAATTATTACAGTGGCTCTGGATATTGTTACAGTGGCTCTGGATAATTGTTACAGTGTACCTATCATAATATTAAAACCTGTCACTGTGGATTTCATAGGCACCACACCTGAGTCTTTCTAGGTTGGCTGTTATTATGGTTCTCCAGTCACTCTAGTTTTATTGCCAATTGAATTCCACTGTCACTTCTGCACTTGATGGGTTTCCTGAATAGTTGTGTGTCGGGATGGACAACTGACGTCCATAAATGGTCATGTTATTCTCTGTCCAATGATTCCCATGAATGTTAATGTATCTCTGCCTATTTTCAGTCAACGCCGGTGACCTCTGAACATCTGGGCAGGCTAGTTTTTACTGTATACCCCTGGTCTGTTATAGCAACCTGTAAAAACTGTTACAAACAGGATAATCAAGATCCATGGGAGAGTAGAACAGATAGAGAAAAGATATTCACTGAGTTACACTTGAAACGTTGTCTTCTTTATCATCACTTGAAAAGGTTATGAGAAAATGCTGTTGTTTCTGTTGAAGGGGCAGAGAACCTCTTTTGACCAATACCGTAAAAATTATTCACCAGGCTCAACTGATATGATCGGTGGATCGATTAATTCAACAGTTTTTTAACCCTGCGACACAACCACAACCTTTGCCCTTCATTTGCCCACGGTCAAGCAGTGGCCGACACTGGACTGTTGAGATGGACACAAGGATGACGTGCAGATCAGGACCCCTAGACAAGCTGCTAGGTCAACCCTGCCTGATTGTAATGTGGGAACTGCCTGGGACTGCAGTGCGTGTTAGCTGGTTTCCTGAGTACCAGGATGGATGTAAGGTGAGCTTCACCTCAGTCAGAGGAGTCAGCTTCGCTTTCCCTTTCCTCTCTGCTATCATTTGTGAGTGAGACTTGTTAAAAGAGTGCTTTATATGGTGATTGGGGACCGAGTGATACGCACATGTGATTTGTAGCAACTCCAACAGTAAAATGTAATAATCAAACCTGCACAAAGCATCCAGGCATCCATTTCTAAACATGTGTTTTTCTATTCAATAACTGCCCTGCACAAAATAAACATAGAGTTGTTGGTTAAAGCACATATCCAGTATGGAACTTATTAAAATAGAAAAAACACCAGTTAATAAATTATAAATAAGCTGTAAACTGCAGGTCTCCATTGCATAAGCCAGCTGCCCGATCACCACAGAAACACCATGCATCTCTGCAGCCCTCCTCAAGTGTCAGAAGTCAGGGTGTGTGCATCAGCTCAAGGTCGCCGGGCTCTGATTGAACCAGGAAATGGCTAATTGCAGAGGAACAGGAGATTTCCTGAGCCGATCCCTGTTTGCCTGGAACTAACTGAAAGACACAGAGGATGTGCTTTATGACTCCCATTGAAGCAAGTGTGTGTGTGTGTTTGTGTGTGTGTGTGCGTGTTTGTGCGGGAGCTGAGGGTCAGGTTCAAATTGAACATGATGAGTTGTCTTTTCCAGTTGTTCAGGAAGACGTGTTTTAATTGCATGCAGAGAGGCGAATGAGCCTAGAGCCAGTTTTGGCATGGCAACTTATCTGACCTGATCCACGTTGTTCCAGAATTTCCCATCCTGAATCTCTGGGTCATTGTGCAGAGAATATCTAGCACACGCAATATCTGATTCAACTTTAGTTTTCTCATCATCATTGCCTACATTGGCTGTCCTAGCGTATCCTTTACAGACTTCGGACGGGTAGTTACTTTGGCCGAAGGTTGGTTACCAGAATGGGGCTCTAACACTTTGGCTCTGTCACACGTGTTCTGTCGCTGAGCCACCCGCCATCGTATCAACGTGTCGTTCTCACAGCTACACCCAAAACCAAGCAAAATTGGGATTATTTACATTTACATGATGGCAAGAATGCATGGTTCAGCCACAGAGACGTACTCAGTCTGGGTGCAGTTGTCTGTCTGGGTCCAGTTGTCTGTCTGGGTCCAGTTGTCTGTCTGGGTCCAGTTGTCTGTCTGGGCCCAGTTGTCTGTCTGGGTCCAGTTGTCTGTCTGGGTCCAGTTGTCTGTCTGGGCCCAGTTGTCTGTCTGGGTTAGGGCTCTGGGGCCCGGGAGTCCATTTATCTACTCCAAGGTTTCTGTGGATAGACCAGGTTACACAGCATGTCTTCCTGTATAGGGTGGAACTTCCTCCCCACCAATCATCAGCTGGGTGATTTCTGGTGGGGTTAACTATACAAGCTCGCTCTACCCTGAGAATGATACTAAATCATACTTTCCATCCCTGTTGTGCAGTGAGGGTGTAGTGAAGAGGCCCAGGTAGATGGTTAGGACCAGGAGAAATAGTCATACTTCAGAACTGAGCCAGACTTGGGTCCATAAGCTCATCCTGATCTGACATCATAGAGATGCCTAGAGGCTGTTAACAAAGGAAAGAGCAGGAGAGGGCAGTGAAAAAACGTAATGCCAGAGGGAGAGGGCAGTGAAAAACAGAATGCCAGAGGGAGAGGGCAGTGAAAAACAGAATGCCAGAGGGAGAGGGCAGTGAAAAACAGAATGCCAGAGGGAGAGGGCAGTGAAAAACAGAATGCCAGAGGGAGAGGGCAGTGAAAAACAGAATGCCAGAGGGAGAGGGCAGTGAAAAACAGAATGCCAGAGGGAGAGGGCAGTGAAAAACAGAATGCCAGAGGGAGAGGGCAGTGAAAAACAGAATGCCAGAGGGAGAGGGCAGTGAAAAACAGAATGCCAGAGGGAAAGGGCAGTGAAAAACAGAATGCCAGAGGGAGAGGGCAGTGAAAAACAGAATGCCAGAGGGAGAGGGCAGTGAAAAACAGAATGCCAGAGGGAGGGGGCAGTGAAAAACAGAATGCCAGAGGGAGAGGGCAGTGAAAAACAGAATGCCAGAGGGAGAGGGCAGTGAAAAACAGAATGCCAGAGGGAGAGGGCAGTGAAAAACAGAATGCCAGAGGGAGAGGGCAGTGAAAAACAGAATGCCAGAGGGAGAGGGCAGTGAAAAACAGAATGCCAGAGGGAGAGGGCAGTGAAAAACAGAATGCCAGAGGGAGAGGGCAGTGAAAAACAGAATGCCAGAGGGAGAGGGCAGTGAAAAACAGAATGCCAGAGGGAGAGGGCAGTGAAAAACAGAATGCCAGAGGGAGAGGGCAGTGAAAAACAGAATGCCAGAGGGAGGGGGCAGTGAAAAACAGAATGCCAGAGGGAGAGGGCAGTGAAAAACAGAATGCCAGAGGGAGAGGGCAGTGAAAAACAGAATGCCAGAGGGAGAGGGCAGTGAAAAACAGAATGCCAGAGGGAGAGGGCAGTGAAAAACAGAATGCCAGAGGGAGGGGGCAGTGAAAAACAGAATGCCAGAGGGAGAGGGCAGTGAAAAACAGAATGCCAGAGGGAGAGGGCAGTGAAAAACAGAATGCCAGAGGGAGAGGGCAGTGAAAAACAGAATGCCAGAGGGAGAGGGCAGTGAAAAACAGAATGCCAGAGGGAGAGGGCAGTGAAAAACAGAATGCCAGAGGGAGAGGGCAGTGAAAAACAGAATGCCAGAGGGAGAGGGCAGTGAAAAACAGAATGCCAGAGGGAGAGGGCAGTGAAAACAGAATGCCAGAGGGAGAGGGCAGTGAAAAACAGAATGCCAGAGGGAGAGGGCAGTGAAAAACAGAATGCCAGAGGGAGAGGGCAGTGAAAAACAGAATGCCAGAGGGAAAGGGCAGTGAAAAACAGAATGCCAGAGGGAGAGATAAAGAGTGTTTCATGTAATCAAAAAAATTGTGTAATAAATCTGGATAAGAGCCGTTTAGCTAACTTACTTAATGTAAATGTGAAATAACGGAGGGAGAGAGAGTGTATGGTAAATAGGATGGGGACACACAGGACCTGCTCCAGTTCAGCGTGAGAGCACACCAACACCTCTGCCAACACTCCACCCTACACCCCCCCCCCCTCGTTTTACTGGCCCCGTGGGACTGGGCTCACCGCCACCCCAGTCTCAGCTCTTAGCACCAGACGAAACACAATGTGTGAACAAGGAGGCAACAACGACCCGCAGAGACTTCGAGAGGGCAGACCTGCTAGCTCCTCACACCGGCCTCTATTTCACGGCGCACTCGAAGACGGACGTTTCTACGTTTTGTTCATCTCGTTCGTTGGCTTCTAGAATGTGCTTCGCAAAGAACTATGGGCTGACATTTTTTTCTTTGGTTAGATGTAGGTCTTTTGAGTGGCGGGGCTTTTACCTTTGCGGGATGATTCACTGGATGAGTGGAGAAGGGAATCATACTAGTGCCATCATTGTGAGTCACACTCTACTGTCATACAACTTGTTTTCTGTCTCTGTACTGTAATCCCTCTGGTAGTATGGGGACCCCTGCTTGCAGTACGTTACCATATCTGCCAGCAGGGTGATGTAGTGACGGTCTGGACACAGAGTAACGCAGGGATGAGCAGGAAACCATCGTGCCACTTTAGGGACCGGGACAAACTGGAAATGGGAGGAGGAGGACACACAAACAGATGACAGAGGACGACAAACGGAAAGAAAAACAGACCAACAGGCAGACAGACCTGCATAGAAAAGAATGCAGGGTTATTTTAGTCCAGGATTTGTTTTTTTCTGTCGAGGAAAGAAAAAGGTAACAATAATAATAATAAAATAAAATGTATTGTAGGTCTAGAGGTGAGAACGAGAAGGTGATGAGACATGGTTCTCAGAAACGGGAGAAGCTCTCTTTTTTTACTTTTGTTTGTTCTGTTCTTTTGTGGATATTTGTTTTGTTTGTGGAAATTTCTGTGGTTGTTTTTTTTTTTAAGCAAACAAGTGTTTCATTGCTGTGTTAATGTTCGGTGTATTGTTGGGGTTTATTTTAGATATTCAAGACCTGGATTTAGAACACGTGCATTGTTACTTTTTTATAGCCGGATATCTACATTATCAAATGTAGCTGTTGTCTTCTCACTTGTCTTTCTTCAGAAACCAAACCTAGTCCATAGCTTTCTACAACAACAGTGGGTTGCTGTGCCAGGGAGTTGAGTTCCAGCCCAGGTTGGTGCTTCATGTGTGAATGACATGTAAAGGTTGAAGGCTCTGTGGGTGCTAACCAGAGGATGTGGAGGATGGGTGGAGGAGAAGTCCTGCTCAGAGCGAGGGAGAAAAGGAGTGAGAGTTGGAGTACAGGATGCCAGGGAGGGGGTTCCGCAGAGAGGAGTGAGAACCAACAAGGGGGGCAGTACCCTGAAGGAATCTTTGAATGGAGATAAGGGCAAGAATATAAGTGGAGGCTGAGAGCGAAGTCCTCCAAACCTTGTTAATCCAGGAGATTCTCTGAGGCTCTCACAACAACTTTTAAGGCACTTGGATCAATCAGCCTTCTCTGTTCAAACTTTACTTTAAAATAAATCTCCACCATTTACCTATATTTTCAATAAAATAGTTCTCCTTCCAAATAAATACAAATACCGGTAATCCAGTGTATATTTTTGCGTTTTTGAGTATAGGAAAAGTTTGCAACATTATAGGAGACAATATAACATTTCGCATTGAGATCTTCAGTGGCCAGTAACTTCAATAACCCATTAATAACTAAATAAGTGTCTAAATTACAATATAATATTTTACCTGGTGTTTAAAGTACTTATTTTTACCTGGAAAGTGAACAGAGAACCTGTTCTCTTTTACCTCAACAAACCATAGTAATAAGGAGGTAGCCGAGGGTATCAATTAAACGTTAGGGTTGTCTGTGGTCTTGTGTGATTGGATATTAGGATACTCTTACCTGAAGTGCACTGAAATCCTGTGTCTTACTGAACACAGAGTCAGAAGACTGGTTTGACGGAAACCTACACAGGGTGAATTCCCTTTCACTGTCCTTGGGTTCTGTGATTTAATATAGGTCTTTGGGAAGATGGAAGCCCCCCACTGGCCCTCTAGCACCTTTCCCAGCATCATCTTGTCTCTTTTCCAGGAACAGACCAGGAACAACATACCTGATGGCACAGATTTCTTTGGCCATATTGAGGCAGTTATGACAGATTTTTTAGCCTGAAGTCAGAATACCTGTACAACTTAATTGATTGACCAAGAACATTGCAGTGATGTTGATTTTCATTTTAATACTTTTTAAACCTAGATTTGTAACAGCTGCCATTGCTTATTTATAGTGAATGTCCGAGGTTATTTGAGGTCACAGACAGACAGATTGTCAAAATATTTTGAGTTTACCATTAACTAGATATTCTGTGAATTTAGTGACGCAGAAGAACATAATAGCAACTAACATTGTATCATTGATCTCTTACATTGATCTCTAATTGAGTTGTTATGTTTCCCTGAGTCATGAGTGTCAAAGTTTTGGTCCTCAATTTTAGCCCTCGAGCACCATAATATTAGTTTTTTTATTTGCACATGGCTTTATAGGTAAAAGCAAACCATGTGTAAAACCAATTTATCAGTAACAAAATAATTTATATAAAAAATTGAGGCTTTGAATCTATATAAAAAAGGTCACAATAACTATGACTTTAGATTTGCCTTTAGACTTTAGGACAATGAAATTCCTGCGTGCCGTGTCACAAAAAGATCAATTGCATTTGACCATAAAACATTCAGATTTTGAGATTTGTAGTTCTGGTCCATTGCTTTCTCAAATGTATTATTTTGCATGGACGTTTAACAGCTGTGTTCCCTTAATTATGCACCTCGCAGGGCTTTATTCGTCCATCCACTGAATACAATGAAAACTGTCGCCCACCCATTAAAAGTGACCCAACTACTTCAAGGTCTGGGAGCGCCTGACGTAACGGACTGTAATCAGCGCCATGCAACCCGCAAGTCATTATATATATTATCCGTTACACAATAACGAAATGATATGAACACCTTTGGGCCAAAAAGCATGAGCTCCGTCGTCTTCTCCTCTATAGATGTGTGTGTTCCTTGCCATCCATGGAGATGACACACCAATGTTTCAACTAACTGGCATTATGAGTCTCAAATGCAATTGTGTGTGTGCTTGTATGCAGGCACATAATTCCGCTCTGCAATGCCAGGACTCAGGAGGTGAATCTATGCCTGTCTATATCTGCTGGAGGACCGAGGACAACCAGTCCTAGATCAAGCTGATCTTGGAGGTATTCAGATGAAACTGTCACACCTAGAAGAAAGGGCACGAGACCGTGTACAGCTGTGAATAACTGATTGATAATTTACTGCAGACTTTGTGTCATTAGTTGATTGATCTCACATCTGTCGCCTCAATAGTATAGGCCTACAATAGGCCACATAAAAACGATTGATGCACCTATCTGATTCCAAAGTTGTTTTATATGCTTAAACTTAGTATTTTGACAACTATGACAGTCAACAGATTCTGGTGATTTGATTTGCAATATGACAATAAAATGTTTGCTTGACATGTTATAAAATAAATGCATTCGATAATGTCCTATTGTGTTGCTGAATTCTGACATGGGGGCTCTGTGTCACGCCTGTGACGTGTTTATAAACCTGTGCTGTGCTCACACATGTTTGCGTCCTATCTGAATGCTTTGACACTTCATGCATCTTTGGCATTTCCGATAGAAGAGCATTTCCCCGTCCAGGTCCCGGGCTGAAGGACACTTTACTATTAAACCCGAGAAAAAAACAATTGAATAGAAGGAAGCTCTGGTCACTGACTTTTTCCTCCCCAGAAGACCACTTCCCCTTCACGTTTAACTCTGCTCATCTGATTCATAGCGGACGCGACAACTGTTACTAGTTGTAGAGCAAAATGGACACACTGTTTTTCTTTATATTTATACTTAATTATTTTTCAACAAGTAAGTACATTGTCTATTCATTTGTCTGTACATTTATACGCTGATTATTAGAGTGAGAAACATTTTCCTGTGCCTGAAAACAACGGAAATGTTGGTGCATCCTTATAGATAGCCTATACAGGAAAGTGAAGGCATGTTTGATTGGGGTTAACGCAGATGTTATGCTATATTATCGCACTGTAACGGTAAATGGTAGATTATTTCACAGATGTTTTTACTGCATGTTGACCATTCCAAGCTTGACCTCAGAAGAGTCAAGAATATAAGATAATTTAGAATATACTTTCACCTTTTTAATGGGCTGCAATGAAGAAAATGCAATTTTAAATCAAATAAAACGGTTTGCTTTTGAGAAATATACTGTAAGCCCTATCGTTTGACTGTTTGGTTCTATGTGACAGTCTTGGTTTCATGCGTTTTTTAAATTAAGTTGGTAAACTTGCTTTAAATTAAAGCAAGTTTAAAAATGACAATGTCCTGTTTGCAGCCTTTCAATGATTGTTAATACCCCAGCATTGACCATGCGTTTTGTCTCCATGCATTCAGATGGTTTCCTTATTGTACATACAGCAAAGCAATTATGTCTGACAACCCTCAAAGCAAGGGTGATCCTCGCCAAATGCAATGTGGACCGTCCGGATCAGCACTGGGAATGGACGAGCGACATGAGGCTGCTTCACACACATTCATCCGACTGTCTCTGGGTCAACCCAAACAGTGGCATACCGCTGCACGCTCGCCTCGCCTCGGTCCAGCACTGCGCCAGGGCACCTGCATGGAAGTGCTACGACCACAGGGGGACTTTTGGGTTAGCGGACAAGCACATGTTCCTGAAGAAACAAGGTATATCGGTGGTGATCCGAGAGGACCCGAGCTACTCAAACTGGACTAAGTACGAAGCGGTTGATTCTAGAGAGAGACTAGTGATGACGAACTTGTGTCAGAGCAAAGGTGAGTGGGCAACGGATACATTTTATATAATTTCCAATCCAAAACTTTGTTATATCTTTGTGAGCCAGTCGATGTCCTCCGGTATTATTGGACACCTTAGTAAATATGAGCAAAAAAGCTTATGACGAAGCTTGAGCTTAACCTCAAAATATGAGAAATGTAACCTATAACTAATGTTAAATCATTTATTTTAGTTAAGTGCCTAATCTTCATATGTGCCAGGCTGGCCCTGATCACTGCTCCTTCTGTGCCAATTCCCCCCTAACCTACATTGTTTCAGTGTATTGCTCAGAGGGTTGGATAAACCTTGTCAACTGTTTAGGCCCCAACCGTGAGTTCAACACCAGTAGCAGGTAGCTCAAAAACAAGATGACATACAGGACAGTATAAACTGTTTATTTTCATTGGTGTGGGCTACATTTGAAACAAGTGGGAAGCAAACGTATAGGGAAGCTGAAGGAGCATTTACACCCTGTCTGATGTTAGTCAGCTGCGTTTGAGGGAAGCTCAGGATCTTGATGATGATTTCACCGCCCTCAGTTGTTGGAAGCTCACTCACCCAACCAGGAAAAACGTCAGCAGGGTTCTTCCTGTGAAAGTTACGGTCATACAGGAGACGTGACTCTCTCAATACCGCGGGTTATGAAAACAAGGAATGGAACTGAAAGATTTATGATTCTTTTTTAAGGCATAGATTCAAATTAGCCAACACTGTTTTCCTCCTTAATTGACCATGCATAAAGTCAACAAAGGACATTATGAATCATATTTTACTATGTTATTACATTCAAACCAGTATTATAATTATGTAAATCTGGAAATAACACCTAAAATATAACCGGCATGGCCGACCAGGTACCATGGGTCAAATACTTTCGGTTCTCCTCTTAGAACACTGTGGGCTGGTTAGATTACGTTACATTTTGACTTTATAAACATGTAATGGATGGTATATTTATTTTCCTTATTTCATCTGATCACAGGGCCATACAATATGAAGTACCATAATGTCTATATAATGTTAGATGTTAGTAAAGAGAACATTACTTTAAACAGTGCTTGGTGTTGCACAACAACTTGACTACAAAGCCTATAGTATATATACACGTACATGCTGACGTACCAATATTTTATCCAGCTGTAATTAAGTCACTATACAGCTCTGTCAAATCCCAGTCATCCCTCTTTTCCCAGGTTCCACCACAACCTCATCCACTTCAATGTATTCATCCACTCACAAACCAACCGAATACATCAGCACAGTCCGGCACACCAAAACACCCCCTATAAACACACACTCCTCCTCCAGTACCGGGTGGACAGATAGCAGGACTACCCGGCATCTCTCCACTTCAGGAGTGCCAACCACAACGCCCATCCGGGTGAACATCTTTAATAAGTCCTTGGTAGCCACACACACTAATGACATTGCCAAGACTCGGACAAGACGGACGGCCACAATGAGTCTCATACCCGGTTCCGTGTCAGGGGCCATCACGACCTCAGGGGCGTCTCTCGTCAACAACGTAGTCTCATCCAATCCGGCTTTGTCCAGAACAGACTCTGCTGAGGACGATTCGCTGAGCGCTACCACCAAAAAGGTTTTCCTCGCCTCGAGAGCTCCATCCGTCAAACATAAAACGACTAGCTCCGACCGTCATGAAGATAGGCTGGTGTCAACCACAGCTGCTGCTATGACCGCAGCTTTCTCACCAATTTCCTCAGTGGCCGACGCAAGGGCTGAAACAGATTCATCTACAGCCAGATCCACAACGGTGCTGACTACGATGTCTTCTACCAATATCAGTGGTACTGTTACCCGGACAGTGAAATCCACATTTACAATTAAAGTAGCCCCACACATAACAGCCCCACCCAGTGTAACCGCAGCTCCGGCCTCACCCTTCTCAGCTCCACCCTCAAAATCATCAACAACACCCAAACATTTTCCAAGAAAGAATACAGGTAAACCGAGGAATTATATAGCCCCACCCACGAGGTCCACAGTCCCAGCATCCAGCTCGTCTACTGCACCTGCACACTCCCCAACCACAGCAACAACAAACCCACCCACCACTCCCAGAATCAGGCCCAAACCTACAGCTCCACCCTCAACTACTACAGCCGCACCAAGAACTAGGACAACCACATCCGCAACAACTTCAGCTCCACCTACAACTACAACAACCACAAGCACACCCAGAACTACAATTTCACCAACAACGAGTACAGCACTGACAACAGAGTTGACCACCACCCCACAGGTGAGAAAAGACGAGATTCACTTGAAATTAACTGATGTTATTTCCCCTCTAATCATACTCACAGTCTTATAAAAGGTTTATTTGATTATTTAGATTTGACATTTAAGCTGAAAAACTTGGACCAAGCTTTCTGAAAGAAGGCATGAGGCATGACGAGCTGTGGTGTTATGGCCGAAATAAAACAGCTAATAGCCGTTCTTAGAAAAAGTGCATCCTAGATGTTATATGTCGTTTATATTCCCCAAACCTCAGAAACTATTAAGAATTGGCTAAAAACACTTTCTGTCATACCCCTGAATAAGACATCTTATCTACCACAGCTTTAATGGGGCGGCAGTGGGTTGAGTCGGTTGTCTATCAATCGGAAGGTTGGTGGTTCGATCCCCGATTCCTCCTGGGAAATTGTCGAGGTGTCCATGAGCAAGACACCTAACCCCATCTGCTCCTGTAGAGCCTGCAGTCGCCTTGCATGGTAGACGCGGTCGTCAGTGAATGAATGGGTGAATGTGAGTCAGGATCTGTATAGCTCTTATAGATAAAAGCGTTATATAAAAGCGCGCAGCATTTACCATTTATTTTACCATTTTTAACCAGCATTTGGAATTTGAACCACCCTGTAAATAACAACATAAATATTCTGTAATCACAATTACAGTCTACGGCTGTATATTCATGCCTGTTTTTCCCCCCATATAATGCAACCTATAGAAGTTATCTTAACTAGACCTCACGGTTCTCAGACATCGAAAGTCAAGGCAGCCAGCCAGGAAGGGAACAAAACGAAGGGGGGTGGGGGACCAGACGGGGGGTGCTTAAGGTGCTGCTGTCCAGACTCAAGTCAATATTAGAGCTGTGAGAAATACGATAAGTCTACTGTAGTTAAAGGGGACGGACTGGGGCTGGTTAAGTGAACTGATTTGACAGACATTTCCCTCGAGCGATTTGTCTACCTAAAGTTAAGGTTAAGGCAGCGTGGGAAGAGAGTAAACGTCCATAGGGTTGCTCTGATTTTCCTCTGCAACCGACCATCCACGCGCGTGGTTAAGCGCGCGGCACTAAAAGCTTCCGACACGCAAACGTCAAATTCAAAATAGAAGTCCGTTAATGTAATGATTATGACAAACTATTTCGGGGTATATTTAATATTTTTCACATTTATTAACCAAACGGATTTAAATCAGAGACCGCAATGTTCAGACTTGCAGCTGTTTTTTTAATAGTTCATTTTTTGTGGATTTCTGTCGAGGTGAGTTATGGTCGGTCTTTATTAATGTAATTTACTATTTTTGCTTGGACATTTTTTGTTTACTTTACTGATGCTTTTTTTGCTATAACTTCAGGTAGAGACCACTGAAGCGGTGAAGTGTTTGGTTTACCTGACTGAAACCAGAGCCAGTACGGATTCCGTTAGACTAACATTAACCACGACAGGAGAAGAATGTGACTTCACCGTGTTTAATGGTTCTAGTCAATCTGAAATAACGAGTTGTCACCATAATTGGGAGCACAGCAAAGTGTATGTCTGCAATATAACGGATTTGGATCCTGGGACTTGGCATCGATTTGAAGTTGTATCGAAGACTGATGGAGAGAGAGGCAATGTATCAGTGCGAACAGGTACATTTAAATTAAATTATATTTGTACTTATAATATACTTTTATACTTGGTGAATATTTGCTTATTTTAGCCTGTTCGTTTTTTGGTTTCCCTGATTATAATAATTAGGTTTGGTATTTATGTATTATAGCCCACGCCTGATTAAATAACCCGTATAATATCAAAATGTTTTTTATCAAAGGACAGTTATGTAATGCAATCTCCAAGTGTATCTGTTATTGGGTTCGTTTGTTAATGTTTTATTGTTTTATTCCACATTGGATGAAAGCATAAACAAAGACAAATGTATGACAATGTAATTTATCCATAATTCTACTGTAGTATTTAATATATATTGAGATAGTGCTTTATGCTTAATCATATCCACTTTTTTTCATTAATTGTTTCAAATCTGCAAAGCATTGTTCTAAGGTGCACTTCAGAACAGATTCTGTTTCTTTAAATCATGAATAGAGAATACAGCTCCTTTGCCAGCACCTATAACATTTGGTACACTTAATTCCTTTTACATCCTTTGTATAATCCTTTGTATGTCGCTAAGACCACAACCTTGAAATGTTGGCCAAAAAAATGTAATACCAGATAACTTTTCGGGCCAGTGGTCTCAACATTTTAGTTTAGACCCCTGGCTGAGCTGTTCCAATCATCTGAGGCAGCAAAGGCCACTAACAATGCAGAACGTGTAATCTTTAAGTGTTTGTTTCCAGACAGATCTCCCACTCCCCAGAGCCACTTCCCGACAGGCATTGTTTCTTTGTTCTAACGGATGCAGAAGGCCTCAATGTTTTGTTTTCACGGGACAGACGGAATAGACCCGAGAATGCACTTTAGAACTTTGCATTTTATGTGCCCAAGATTTTTCTTTGTCCTTCTGAGTGGAGTGTAAACAAAATTGTTTCATTGTTGTAATAATAAACCACATGTACTGTGGGTAAAAACTTAGATTCTATATACTTTAACTGTCTTATCAAGGTCACCAGTCTGGCTATACACAATGAATTGGCCAATGTTTGTTATTCAGTGTATTGGTTTTATTTTTTTACTTAGAATTTTTTAAAGTGTTGATTGCACTTTGTTGAGAGTAGTAACATATATTTTATTTATTTATTATTATTTATTTATTTATCGATTGAGAACAAATTCTCGTTTGCAACGGCGACCTGGCAAAGATAAAGCAAAAACGTGTGCGAATACATAGTCACACAATAAATACAAAATAGAAGAGTGCAAATAGCATTGGGATTCTACAGGACAATACAGAATCAAGTGGAGAGTCGATATACAGTTAATACAAGATGGGGTATATGTGCGTCAGTCGACCCACCACCACAGCGTGTCTCTTTAACCCCTCCGAATTTGCAGTGCAGAATTACACGTCAATGGTCCTTAATGCACTTGGGGTTCATCTTTGTGGCCTATGTGGTTCCTGGGGTTCTGGGTTCTTCCTCCTCCCTAGAGAGGAAGCCATAATGAGGAAAGGGTAAGAATTCATAACAGAGAGGTGGGGGTCACTGAGTGCCTGGTCATCCTGCTCCTCTGTCCTCCCCTCAAATTGGGCTTTGTTTTTATCGTTTCCTGTAAGGCTTTGCTCCGAGTCCAAAACGCATGCAGGCTTCCATGAGAATCTACAACAATCTTATCACTCCCCTACAATAGGTGGCAGGCACCACTAACCTTTGGCTAAGGCACAAAGACAGGATGCACAGCCTCTCCATCTACATCTCTCCCAGTTGTGTAATACCGATGTTCATATACCAAGTTGATTATGTATAATCATACATCGTATTTAAGACATATTAACAGATGCTTTTATTTGCAGCAACTTCCAGGGCACAATGACAGATATCATCTAGTCAGTTTGTGGAATCGATCCAGCAAGCTTTCATTGACCCAACTCTGTAACCTGAATGTAATGTTGTGGAAAAAATACGAACCCAATCTCTCTTTCACCTTGCTGTTCGTTATATCTCTCTGCAGATCCTGTGGGTCCGTCCAGGTTGGATGTGGTACCAGAGTCGGTCCAGCATATTCTTCCAGGTCAGGATAGCTCCCGGGGCTTGCTGGTATCCTGGCCTCGGTCTCATGGGCAGGTGGACTGGTATGACCTCACACTACAGGACACCAAAACAGGGGAGAACCGCAGTACTCGTGTGATGGGCACCGCTGCCCCTCAGTCAGGCTTCCGTGGCCTCATCCCTGGCACCCTCTATGCCCTCAGGCTGGTGGCAACAGCAGGGAATAAAACAGCCCTGCCAGTTCTGGCCACTGCAGCCACAGGTGAATGACTTTATTACTAGTTTCAGCTGTTTGACAAGTTCTCTACTATCATTTGATTTGATCTACTACTCATGTTGGACATGGAAACCATAAAAAACTTTCTGATCCAGCATATATTGTCATCACCAGACGTCTCACTGATACTGACCACTGTGTCTTTGTTCCCCAGCTCCTTCAGGCATCACTGGCCTCCACCTGTCAGCCTCCTCCAGCAGCATGGCAGTTACCTGGCAGCCTGGCCCAGGCAGGAGAGCGCGTTTCAGGGTGCTGCTGAGGAACCAACAGGGCAGCCTGGTCAGTAATGTAACCCTGAAGAGTAGTGTCACTTCCCACAACCTTGACAACCTTCTACCTGGAACACTGTACACGGTCACCGTGGTGACAGAGGCTGAAGGCCTGCAGAACTCCATCTCCAAACAAACTGTCACAGGTAGGGTAACAGTCACCTAGGAAACATGACGTTCTAATTCTCATTGGATAATACAGTAACTTCATCCCCAGACTTGTGTTCTGATCACATATTACACTGGAACATCAACCTTTCTCATTTCACATTTAATGAAGGTTTATACAATTTTTCTTTAATTACATTTAAGTGATTTTACAGATCATTTTTACCTTGGTTAATTGACCACGGATAACAAAAAAATTACCTTGTGGTCTGGGGGATTCAAACCAATGACTTTCGAATTAGTGGCTAAAACCTGCCAAAAATATTACCCCATTCTCTCTCTTTCACTTTGCTGTTCGTTATATCTCTCTGCAGATCCTGTGGGTCCGTCCAGGTTGGATGTGGTACCAGAGTCGGTCCAGCATATTCTTCCGGGTCAGGAGAGCTCCCGGGGCTTGCTGGTATTCTGGCCTCAGTCTCATGGGCAGGTGGACTGGTATGACCTCACACTACAGGACACCAAAACAGGGGAGAACCGCAGTACTCGTGTGATGGGCACCGCTGCCCCTCAGTCAGGCTTCCGTGGCCTCATCCCTGGCACCCTCTATGCCCTCAGGCTGGTGGCAACAGCAGGGAATAAAACAGCCCTGCCAGTTCTGGCCACTGCAGCCACAGGTAAATTACTTTAATACAGGGTTCAGCTGTTTGACAAGTCCTCTACTATCATTTGATTTGATCTACTATTCATGTTGGACATGGAAACCATAAAAAACGTTCTGATCCAGCATGTATTGTCATCACCAGACGTCACACTGATACTGACCACTGTGTCTTTGTTCCCCAGCTCCTTCAGGCATCACTGGCCTCCACCTGTCAGCCTCCTCCAGTAGCATGGCAGTTACCTGGCAGCCTGGCCCAGGCAGGAGAGAGCGTTTCAGGGTGCTGCTGAGGAACCAACAGGGCAGCCTGGTCAGAAATGTAACCCTGAAGAGTAGTGTCACTTCCCACAACCTTGACAACCTTCTACCTGGAACACTGTACACGGTCACCGTGGTGACAGAGGCTGAAGGCCTGCAGAACTCCATCTCCAAACAAACTGTCACAGGTAGGGTAACAGTCACCGAGGAAACATGACATTCTAATCCTGATTGGATAATACAGTAACTTCATCCCCAGACTTGTGTTCTGATCACATATTACACTGAAACATCAACCCTCTCATTTCACCTTTAATGAAGGTTTATACATATTTTCTTAAATTACATTAAGTGAAGTTTACAGATAATTTTTACTCTGGTTAATTGACCACGGATAACAAAAAAAATCACCTTGTGGTCTGGGGGATTCAAACCAATGACCTTCGAATTAGTGTCTAAAACCTGCCAAAAAACAAACCCATTCTCTCTCTTTCCTTGCTGTTCGTTATATCTCTCTGCAGATCCTTTGGGTCCGTCCAGGTTGGATGTGGTACCAGAGTCGGTCCAGCATATTCTTCCGGGTCAGGAGAGCTCCCGGGGCTTGCTGGTATCCTGGCCTCAGTCTCATGGGCAGGTGGACTGGTATGACCTCACACTACAGGACACCAAAACAGGGGAGAACCGCAGTACTCGTGTGATGGGCACCGCTGCCCCTCAGTCAGGCTTCCGTGGCCTCATCCCTGGCACCCTCTATGCCCTCAGGCTGGTGGCAACAGCAGGGAATAAAACAGCCCTGCCAGTTCTGGCCACTGCAGCCACAGGTAAATTACTTTAATACAGGGTTCAGCTGTTTGACAAGTCCTCTACTATCATTTGATTTGATCTACTATTCATGTTGGACATGGAAACAATAAAAAACGTTCTGATCCAGCATGTATTGTCATCACCAGACGTCACACTGATACTGACCACTGTGTCTTTGTTCCCCAGCTCCTTCAGGCATCACTGGCCTCCACCTGTCAGCCTCCTCCAGTAGCATGGCAGTTACCTGGCAGCCTGGCCCAGGCAGGAGAGAGCGTTTCAGGGTGCTGCTGAGGAACCAACAGGGCAGCCTGGTCAGAAATGTAACCCTGAAGAGTAGTGTCACTTCCCACAACCTTGACAACCTTCTACCTGGAACACTGTACACGGTCACCGTGGTGACAGAGGCTGAAGGCCTGCAGAACTCCATCTCCAAACAAACTGTCACAGGTAGGGTAACAGTCACCGAGGAAACATGACATTCTAATCCTGATTGGATAATACAGTAACTTCATCCCCAGACTTGTGTTCTGATCACATATTACACTGAAACATCAACCCTCTCATTTCACCTTTAATGAAGGTTTATACATATTTTCTTAAATTACATTAAGTGAAGTTTACAGATAATTTTTACTCTGGTTAATTGACCACGGATAACAAAAAAAATCACCTTGTGGTCTGGGGGATTCAAACCAATGACCTTCGAATTAGTGTCTAAAACCTGCCAAAAAACAAACCCATTCTCTCTCTTTCCTTGCTGTTCGTTATATCTCTCTGCAGATCCTGTGGGTCCGTCCAGGTTGGATGTGGTACCAGAGTCGGTCCAGCATATTCTTCCGGGTCAGGAGAGCTCCCGGGGCTTGCTGGTATCCTGGCCTCAGTCTCATGGGCAGGTGGACTGGTATGACCTCACACTACAGGAAACCAAAACAGGGGAGAACCGCAGTACTCGTGTGATGGGCACCGCTGCCCCTCAATCAGGCTTCCGTGGCCTCATCCCTGGCACCCTCTATGCCCTCAGGCTGGTGGCAACAGCAGGGAATAAAACAGCCCTGCCAGTTCTGGCCACTGCAGCCACAGGTAAATTACTTTAATACAGGGTTCAGCTGTTTGACAAGTTCTCTACTATCATTTGATTTGATCTACTACTCATGTTGGACATGGAAACCATAAAAAACGTTCTGATCCAGCATGTATTGTCATCACCAGACGTCACACTGATACTGACCACTGTGTCTTTGTTCCCCAGCTCCTTCAGGCATCACTGGCCTCCACCTGTCAGCCTCCTCCAGCAGCATGGCAGTTACCTGGCAGCCTGGCCCAGGCAGGAGAGAGCGTTTCAGGGTGCTGCTGAGGAACCAACAGGGCAGCCTGGTCAGAAATGTAACCCTGAAGAGTAGTGTCACTTCCCACAACCTTGACAACCTTCTACCTGGAACACTGTACACGGTCACCGTGGTGACAGAGGCTGAAGGCCTGCAGAACTCCATCTCCAAACAAACTGTCACAGGTAGGGTAACAGTCACCAAGGAAACATGACATTCTAATTCTGATTGGATAATACAGTAACTTCATCCCCAGACTTGTGTGCTAAACACATATTACACTGGAACATCAACCTTTCTCATTTAACCTTTAATGAAGGTTTATACAATTTTTCTTTAATTACATTTACGTGATTTTACAGATAATTTTTACCTTGGTTAATTGACCACGGATAACAAAAATCACCTTGTGGTCTGGGGGATTCAAACCAATGACCTTTAAATTAGTGTCTAAAACCTGCCAAAAAACAAACCCATTCTCTCGCTTTCACTTTGCTGTTCGTTATATCTCTCTGCAGATCCTGTGGGTCCGTCCAGGTTGGATGTGGTACAAGAGTCGGTCCAGCCTATTCTTCCGGGTCAGGAGAGCTCCCGGGGCTTGCTGGTATCCTGGCCTCGGTCTCATGGGCAGGTGGACTGGTATGACCTCACACTACAGGACACCAAAACAGGGGAGAACCGCAGTACTCGTGTGATGGGCACCGCTGCCCCTCAGTCAGGCTTCCGTGGCCTCATCCCTGGCACCCTCTATGCCCTCAGGCTGGTGGCAACAGCAGGGAATAAAACAGCCCTGCCAGTTCTGGCCACTGCAGCCACAGGTAAATTACGTTATTACTGGTTTCAGCTGTTTGACAAGTCCTCTACTATCATTTGATTTGATCTACTACTCATGTTGGACATGGAAACCATCACTGGCCTCCAAAAACGTTGGCAGCCTGATCCAGCATGTATTGTCATCACACACGGTCACCGTGGTCAGGCACTGATCCAAACAAACTAACAGACCACTGTGTCTTTGTTCCCCAGCTCCTTCAGGCATCACTGGCCTCCACCTGTTAATTCAGCCTCCTCCAGCTAAAAGCATGCTTTCACTTTGCAGTTACCTGCAGCAGCCTGGCCCAGGCAGGAGAGCTCCCGGGGGCTTGCTGGTATCCTGGCGTTTGGGCAGGTGGACTGGTGCTGCTGAGGAACCAACAGGGCAGCCTGGTCATCCCTGGATGCCCTCAATGTAAAAACCCTGAAGAGTAGTGTCACTTCCCACAACCTTGACAACCTTCTACCTGGAACACTGTACACGGTCACCGTGGTGACAGAGGCTGAAGGCCTGCAGAACTCCATCTCCAAACAAACTGTCACAGGTAGGGTAACAGTCACCTAGGTTTCTCATCCCCAGGCTATTTTGCTCAATACATATTCTCCTGGTACATCAAACTTTTTTGAAGTGACCATGGAATTCTATGACATTGACCTTCTGTGTAAAGTCCATTATCAACTGACATAGTGGGCTTACTAGCGTCAGTTGAGTCTGGAACGTGTTTCCCCCGGGTTTGTATGCTTTGGTTTGGCCTTTGTTTTAATTTCCAACACTACACCCAACTTTTCACCCAACCCCGCTCGCACATGACCGTGGACGTTCGCTGTCGTTATTTCCAGGATATGTCTGGATGCTTTATCCGGACCTTCCCTTCCTCTGTCTACAGCTGGCAGGCCCATCAAGGCCTCGTTCCACACCCATCACCACAGACAGATAACTGGCTTACAAAACATTGCCAGGCTTCATTTTACATATTCATTAGTATGTGACAATACGTTGTGCTGCCCTTAGTATGCAAACTTGAGTGCTGTTGGTAAGAGCATCTGCTACATGTCACAGTTCCTTACTGTATGTTTTCTGATGGATAGCCAGGGGTGGGCAGTACTGATGGATGTGTGTAACCAGTAGAGGGCAGTACTAATGGATGTGTGTAACCAGTGGAGGGCAGTACTGATGGATGTGTGTAACCAGTGGAGGGCAGTACTAATGGATGTGTGTAACCAGTAGAGGGCAGTACTAATGGATGTGTGTAACCAGTGGAGGGCAGTACTGATGGATGTGTGTAACCAGTGGAGGGCAGTACTGATGGATGTGTGTAACCAGTAGAGGGCAGTACTAATGGATGTGTGTAACCAGTGGAGGGCAGTACTGATGGATGTGTAACCAGTAAGGGCAGTGTGTAACCAGTGGAGGGCAGTACTGATGGATGTGTGTAACCAGTGGAGGGCAGTACTGATGGATGTGTGTAACCAGTGGAGGGCAGTACTGATGGATGTGTGTAACCAGTGGAGGGCAGTACTGATGGAAGTGTGTAACCAGTGGAGGGCAGCACTGATGGATGTGTGTAACCAGTGGAGGGCAGTACTGATGGATGTGTGTAACCAGTGGAGGGCAGTACTGATGGATGGTGTGTAACCAGTGGAGGGCAGTACTGATGGAAGTGTGTAACCAGTGGAGGGCAGTACTGATGGAAGTGTGTAACCAGTGGAGGGCAGCACTGATGGATGTGTGTAACCAGTGATGGATGATGGATGTGTGTAACAGTACAGTGGAGGGCAGTACTGATGGATGTGTGTAACCAGTGGAGGGCAGTACTGATGGAGTGTGTAACCAGTGGAGGGCAGTACTGATGGAGTGTGTAACCAGTGGAGGGCAGTACTGATGGAGTGTGTAACCAGTACTGATGGATGTGTGTAACCAGTGGAGGGCAGTACTGATGGATGTGTGTAACCAGTGGAGGGCAGTACTGATGGATGTGTGTAACCAGTGGAGGGCAGTACTGATGGATGTGTGTAACCAGTGGAGGGCAGTACTGATGGATGTGTGTAACCAGTGGAGGGCAGTACTGATGGATGTGTGTAACCAGTGGAGGGCAGTACTGATGGATGTGTGTAACCAGTGGAGGGCAGTACTGATGGATGTGTGTAACCAGTGGAGGGCAGTACTGATGGATGTGTGTAACCAGTGGAGGGCAGTACTGATGGATGTGTGTAACCAGTGGAGGGCAGTACTGATGGATGTGTAACCAGTGGAGGGCAGTACTGATGGATGTGTGTAACCAGTGGAGGGCAGTACTGATGGATGTGTGTAACCAGTGGAGGGCAGTACTGATGTAACCAGTGGTACTGATGGTGTGTAACCAGTGGAGGGCAGTACTGATGGATGTGTGTAACCAGTGGAGGGCAGTACTGATGGATGTGTGTAACCAGTGGAGGGCAGTACTGATGGAAGTGTGTAACCAGTGGAGGGCAGTACCAGTGGTAACCAGTGGAGGGCAGTACTGATGGATGTGTGTAACCAGTGGAGGGCAGTACTGATGGAGTACTGTGTGTAACCAGTGGAGGGCAGTACTGATGGAAGTGTGTAACCAGTGGAGGGCAGCACTGATGGATGTGTGTAACCAGTGGAGGGCAGTACTGATGGATGTGTGTAACCAGTGGAGGGCAGTACTGATGGATCTGTGTAACCAGTGGTGGGCAGTACTGATGGATGTGTGTAACCAGTGGAGGGCAGTACTGATGGATGTGTGAAACCAGTGGAGGGCACTTTAAACCGTACCGACTCTGTGATCCGTTGTCTCCTCCCAGTTGCTGCCGCGGTGTCAGATCTCGTGTTAGAGAACAACGGCAGTCTGAACACCCTGAGGGCCTCCTGGGTCACGGCCAGAGGCCAGGTGGATGCTTACATGGTCTCCCTGAAACACCAGGGCACAGCCAATCAGGAAAGGACACTGCCTCCCAATGCCACAGAGGCTGTTTTCAGTGGCCTGGCCCCTGGACGAGCCTATCAGCTGACTGTGAGGACAAAGGTCAGAGAGAAGATGACAGAGGCTGTGACCACAGGCAGAACAGGTAAACTATTCTGCAGGACTAAATTTCACACCTCAGATTAAGTATAGGCCAAAAAAACATAAACTGTAAGAAAAATGAGCAGCAGGCCCACCACCGGTGGGGGTGGTTGGCCTGCTACCCATTTTTGTTACAGTTTATGTTTTTTTACACTTCCCCTTACACTTCAACCCCCCCCCCCCTTCTCCACAAGTGCCGGACAAGGTGTCTCAGCTGTCCATGGAGGGCCTAAGCGATGGCAGCACTCTGAAGGTGACGTGGTCGTCCCCTACTGGGGAATGGGAGAGCTACCGGGTCGTGCTGCTCAACTCCTCCAGGGCTCTGGTGAACGAAACAGTGGGCAGGCTGGTGGGAGAGCACTTATTCCCTGGGGCTTCCCTGGGGCTTGAGCCTGGCAGGCAGTACACAGCTCAGGTGACGGTGGAGAGCGGCCCGTATGGTAACACTGCCCACTGTCAAGGAAGGCTTGGTAGGTTATAGCACATCATATATCTTCATCTGCACTTTGTTTGGTTAATGGTTGGTGTCGTCTACTGACTGGTCCCCATGGAATGCTATGGGTCCATGTTCGTATGGTGTCTTCTGTCCTGTATCTCTCTCCCATCACCTATCCCTCTGTCCTGTATCTCTCTCCTCCCATCAGCCCCTCTCCCTGTCCAGCAGCTGGTGGTGCGTCACAGTGATGAGACTTCTCTGAGTGTGCTGTGGTCCCGTCCGGCGGGGGCGTGGGACCGGTACGCTGTGGTCCTACGACAGGGTGACGCCGTAGTGGCCCAGAGGGCACTGAACCGTGATGCCAGGGAGTGCACTCTCAACGTCCTCACACCCGGAAGCCGGTATTCCATCACTGTGATCACCATCAGCGGCGGTCTGAACAGCTCCACGTCAGTGACTGGCCAAACTGGTGAGTCACGGTTACAAAGGCAGATGAAGAGTCTTCACCTTGATGGTTTCCCGTGTGTTTACGTTCCAGACGAGATACTTGGAATGCTCCTGAATACAGTTAAGCAAAAAGTAGAAACTTAAAAAAAAATCTAAATCCCTGTGTTCCTAGAAATCCTATTTGGAAGATTCCCGTAAGTGCGAGGAAACTAACTAGAAATCCTAAATCGTAAAATCTGTGAATAATTTAGCAGCATTTTGCAGCGTTCTCTCTTCCAGGTGTTATAGTCATATACATACCGAACACCAGAGTTTGAAATCTAATAACAATAATGAACCGCTCTGCCGTGTCTCCAATTGTTCACGGTCTCTCCGGGACGTCTGTGTGCGGTCTGTCTCTGATATCCTCTCTGTTTCCCTAAGCCCCGGCCCAGGTAACCAGTCTGCGGGTCACCAACGGCGGCAGCACGGACAGCCTCCAGACCCAGTGGGAGCGGCCCGCCGGCAGGCTAGACTCGTACCGCGTGCTGCTCATCCACGACAGCAGTGTCATAAAGAACGAGAGTGTCCCGGCCCACACCGCGGCCTACAGCTTCCTGGCACTGAAGCCCGGCGCCCTCTACAGGGTGGTGGTGATCACGGTCAGGGTCGGGCAGGCCTCCCGGCAGAGCGTGGCTGAGGGACGTACAGGTGCGGGATTTATTCGGACAATATTTTGAAGTGTTGTTAACTCGTTACACGTGTAAATGTACACAGATTTCACTTGGTGGTTTTAGATAGAAATAGGAGCTCACATCTAGAACCGAGACACAACTCACATGGACAGAATGAAGGCTGTGTGGTTTTAAACATCACACACACACACACATCTTTCTAAAGGCCTTGCAGTATGCGGAATGCAAGATAACATCTTGTTGTGGAAAAGAACGTGGTCATCCCATTGTACACAAAATGTCCTATTTTGGATCGCAAGGATATTATTCAAAACTCTTATCTGATGGGACAGGGGTTTTTCTGGAATTTTCAGGAAGCTCTGACTATGAAACGAGAATGCCAAAGTCTTGCTTTGAAATGGTTTCTTTTGTGGAAGAAGGAAATAGTCGATATTGTTATGTTGAATTCGAGCAATGTTGTTCTGGGAATATTTTCGTTTGAATTAACAAACAACATACAAAACAACAGGATGTACATTTTTTAAAGCTGTAAATATCTTTTTCTAGCTTTCTACTAGTATATCTTTCTTGTATATCTGTTATCTCTTGTAGATGTCTCTTTGTGTGTCTTACTGCAGATATTTAAACCATCTCCTATTTGTCGTGTTCTTTTTTAAGTGTCTGGACATTATAGTTTTTAAGTCGACTAATCAGTTTACTCTCTGCACATAGGTGTCGGAACCAAACAGTTATTATTAAAATGGTGCATTTTGATTGGATGTGATGGAGTTTTACATTACAATACATTGATTAGGTTCATAGTGGAGCCTTAATTTTCCATTGAATGTATTAATAGATGTGCCTACATTTGACAAAAACTCACCGCTCAGCATTGGAGTTTATTAACCGTTTTCACACTTTTTTATTTGTTATTAATTCATCAAAGTTTGAAGATGCATGCCCTTATAAAATCCCTTAACCGTTTGGCCTCACCTCTCCACACTGTACCAAGTTACTGTTTGGTGGTAACTGCCAGGTGATGTTTCTTCTAGGCTTCCTATTGGCTGTAAATATAATCATTCAGTGAAGGACATAATCGTCAACTCTCTCCCTCTGCCCATCTAGTTCCTGCTGCTGTAGGTGAAGTTACCGTGAGCAACAACGGCCGTATGGACTTCCTGAGTGTGTCATGGCGACCAGCCCAAGGTGACGTGGATAGCTATCTGGTCACTCTGAAGGACCGTGAGAGAACCGTCCACACACTGGTGGTGTCTAAGTCCAGCCCAGAGTGTGTGTTCAAGTCTCTGGTGTCTGGACGCCTCTACAACATCTCAATCACCTCCCGCAGTGGAACCTATGAGAACTACACCATGGTGCAGGAACGCACACGTATGTTACCCTGTCTGCCCCTCTGTCTGTCTGAAACGTATGTTACCCTGTCTGCCCCTCTGTCTGTTTGAAACGTATGCTACCCTGTCTGCCCCTCTGTCTGTTTGAAACGTATGTTACCCTGTCTGCCCCTCTGTCTGTCTGAAACGTATGTTACCCTGTCTGCCCCTCTGTCTGTCTGAAACGTATGTTACCCTGTCTGCCCCTCTGTCTGTCTGAAACGTATGTTACCCTGTCTGCCCCTCTGTCTGTTTGAAACGTATGTTACCCTGTCTGCCCCTCTGTCTGTCTGAAACGTATGTTACCCTGTCTGCCCCTCTGTCTGTCTGAAACGTATGTTACCCTGTCTGCCCCTCTGTCTGTCTGAAACGTATGTTACCCTGTCTGCCCCTCTGTCTGTCTGTCTGAAACGTATGCTACCCTGTCTGCCCCTCTGTCTGTCTGTCTGAAACGTATGCCACCCTGTCTACTTTTCTATCTGACGGAAACAGGTCTGGTCTGCTTCATTTAGACATCTATTAAACTCCATTAATTTCCCTTAGAGCCCTCTAGTGTCCAGAACCCCACAGCGATCCACTCTGCCAGGGATGATTACCTGAAAGTGTACTGGCGCCACGCGGCCGGAGACCTGGACTACTACCAGGTCGCCATCAAGCACAACAACATCTTCCATCAGAACCAGACAGTGCTGAAGAGCCAGAACGAGTGTGTGTTCACCGGCCTGGTGCCGGGGCGACTCTACACGGTGATCGTCAGCACCTGGAGTGGGAAGTACGAGACCAGTATGTCCACAGACGGACGCACCTGTGAGTGGAAACACGCCGATGATCTGACCGTCTCTTATGTCTGTCTGGAGCGGCGGTGAATCAGTAGCGTTTGTCTGTGGTGTTATTAACCCTTCGACTCCCTCCCTCGACAGTCCCGGCAGCTGTGAGGTCGCTGGCGCTGGCCGGGAGTGGCACGGAGGACCTACGGGTCACCTGGCAGGGCGCTCCCGGGGACGTGGACCACTATGAGGTGCAGCTCCTCTTCAACGACATGAAGGTGTGCGCTTCACTGCTGGTGTTGTGGGGAGGGTCCTATATCCTGTGGTAAAGTCTCCTGAGGCGTGTTGTGTGTTAAATACAGCGGCTTTGTTTGTTTTGAAGGTGTTCCCCCCTATGACGTTGGGCAGCAGCGTGGGGGAGTGCGTCCTCTCCTCCCTCACCCCTGGACGACTCTACAAGATTCACGTGTCCACGTTCAGCGGGCCCAACCAGAGGGCCCAGTTCATAGAGGGCAGGACTGGTAAATACCAACACATCAACACACCTGGGAGCATTGCATCAACCTGAAGGGCCTGGTGGAGAGGGTTTGATTGAGTCTGCCTTGCTGGACTTGGCATAAAGATAAACATGTGTCACGGCCCCTCCTCTGCCTGGCAGGGGCGGTTCCTTCTGCCAGGCAGCTGCCGGCAGAAGGCAGCTGGCAGGGGCGGTTCCTTCTGCAGGCGGGGGAGGGTCGTTTGTGATTGGAGCCACATGACTAACAGCATTAATTTCTCTTCTATCATCGCCCTTTGACCCCTTGCCCTTTGACCCCTTGCAGTCCCCAGCAAGGTCAAGAACATACACGTGAGCAACAGTGGCCAGAGCACCAGCCTGAAGATCAGCTGGACCCCCGGGCAGGGCGACGTGGACAGCTACTCGGTGACGCTGGTGCTAGGTGGGCCGGAGGGAAGGCGACTGGAGACGCGGCCCATACCCAAACACCAGAACCAGCTGGGGTTCGGCTCGCTGCAGCCCGGCCAGCTCTACAGTGTGACGGTGATGTCCATCAGTGGTCTCCTGTTGAACAACAACACGGCCAGCGGACGCACCGGTGAGGAGGCCACAGGAGAACCAGAACCCGAATAACACATTCAGAACCCGGATAACACATTCAGAACCCGAATAACACAATTAGAACACGGATAACACATTCAGAAACCGAATAACACAATCAGAACACGCATAACACATTCAGAAACCGAATAACACAATCAGAACACGCATAACACATTCAGAACCCGACTAACACATTCAGAACCCGACTAACACATTCAGAACCCGGATAACACATTCAGAACCCGACTAACACATTCAGAACCCGGATAACACATTCAGAACCCACATAACACATTCAGAACCCGACTAACACATTCAGAACCCGACTAACACATTCAGAACTCGGATAACACATTCAGAACCCAGATAACCCCTTCAGAACCCGACTAACACATTCAGAACCCGACTAACACATTCAGAACCCGGATAACACATTCAGAACCCAGATAACCCATTCAGAACCCGTGCTTCACCGTGTTATACCAGAGATTACTGTGGCCTGGGTAGGAATTCACTGTTTGAGACCTACGTGTCTCTTAGATGGTCGACTGTTGATCGGTTCGAAATGGATACGGTCGATGACCGATTTGAATGTGTCCCGTTTTCTCCTCAGTCCCCTCCATGGTAACAGGCCTTCAGGCTGACAACAAACACTCCACCTGCAGTATCCAGGTGACCTGGCAGGAGGCCAGGGGAGTGGCGGATGGATACAGTCTGCAGCTGCTGGACGATAGGGGCCACCTGGTTACAAACAGGTAACCAGACTGGTTTCGAACAGTCATCTCTGTTTTTAAGTGTTTCCGATCGAGCCAGACATTGAGATAGACTTTGTGGACAGTTCACAGGGCTCCTCCGGCTCCCTGTCGCTATGGCACCGCTTCGACGGCCTCACTCCGGGGAAGAGGTACCATGTCCTGGTTCAGACCACCAGCGGGGGGGTCCACAGCGAGGGAGTCCAAGCTGAAGCGCGAACGCGTAAGGCTCCATTGTTCCTTTTGGAAAGAAAGTCCGTGATCCATTTACATGTTGGCACGGGCACTCCCGTGGCGGAGAGCTTATCTTGGAGGAGGGCTAGGATTATGGTGTTAAAAGCAGAGCTGAAGTCCACCAACAGGATTCTGGCGTAGGTTCCCGGGGAGACAGCATGCTGGAGAATGAAGTGGAGAACCCTGTTGATCGTGTCACCTGTTCGCCTGTAGGCAAACTGCAGTGGGTCTAAGTACTGGATCAGTTATGGTCTTGAGGCGTGACAGCACCGGGCCCTTTAAAGACTATATAACGTCAGAGGTCAGGGCAACTGGGCTGTAGTCATTTAGCCCTGTGATCCCATGGGGACCAGTACAAAAACAGAACAAAATGTTTGACGACAGCTACTGTAAATGGCCTGGTCTTAAATAAGGGCGGTTAAATAACGGCAATGAATACATTTTCCCAGGTCCAGCAGCTGTGAGTGACCTCTCCATCCAGGCCAACAGCAGTAGTAGCCTGTCCTTCCACTGGACGCTGCCGGAGGGCGAGGTCGAAGGTTACGACTTCTACCTGTACAAGGGAGATGAGTCATTGCACGACCGACGCAAGGGCCAGCCCAGCACCCTACAGGTCACCTTCGAGGGTCTGAAGCCTGGCGCCCCCTACAGGATGGTGGTGTTAACACGCAGCGGAGAGCAGACCAACGACTCGGCTATCTGGGCCAGGACTGGTGAGGGCTGTCTAATTACAGGGTTGTACTAATAACAGGATAATAGCACCTCAGCTATCTGGGCCAGGACTGTACTTGTACTAATAACATGATAATAGCAAGTTCAAACATGGAAATGGATCAATATTCACATAACATGTTGTTTATTCAGTGTATTTTACCGTATTCCTAGGCCATCGTTCATGAGACTACTGATTGCTTAACATTGGTCCCTTGTCTCCTCCTCAGTTCCAAATGCTGTGACCTCCCTTAAGGCCAGGAGTAACCAGTCAGAGGTGCTGCTGGTGTCTTGGGTGCGTGCGGAGGGAGAACTGAGTGGCTACCTGCTGTCTCTCTACAACCCAGATGGCTCCCAGCAGGCCGAGGACACGGTCGGGCCGAACCTTACTGAGCACGAGTTCACCGCGCTGATCCCTGGCCGCCTCTACCACATCGTCATCTTCACGCGCAGCGGAGAGCTGGCCAACAGGGCCAGTGTTCAGGGACGGACAGGTGAGACACTCTGGCCAGTGGGTTTCACCTGGGTCTGGACAGACCTATTTTACCATTAGGATAGGTCCACTAGGTGGCTGTTAGCGTGAATGTGACTGATAGGGGGAGTGAGTTCGGTCTGTTAAGAGTTAGTGTGGATGTAGATGTTACTAGGGCCAGAATCACTACATGTATTTTAATTGTTGTTATTCAGTTAGAAATAACTAACCCAGTGTGACCTGGTGTAATCCAGTGTGACCTGGAGTGACCGGGTGTAACCCAGTGTGACCTGGAGTGACCTGGTGTAACCCAGTGTGACCTGGAGTGACCTGGTGTGACCCAGTGTGACCTGGTGTAACCCAGTGTGACCTGGAGTGACCGGGTGTAACCCAGTGTGACCTGGAGTGACCTGGTGTAACCCAGTGTGACCTGGAGTGACCTTGTGTAACCCAGTGTGACCTGGAGTGACCTAGTGTGACCCAGTGTGACCTGGAGTGACCTGGTGTGACCCGGTGTGACCTGGAGTGACCCGGTGTGACCTGGAGTGACCCGGTGTAACCGGGTGTGACCTGGTGTAACCCAATGTGACCTGGAGTGACCTGGTGTAACCCAGTGGGACCTGGAGTGACCTGGTGTGACCCGGTGTGACTTGGAGTGACCTGGTGTAACCGGGTGTGACCTAGTGTGACCCGGTGTGACCTGCTGCGACCGTTTTACACGTTGTCCCCCTCAGCCCCCAGAGCGCCTACCTCGGTGTCATTCGGCGGGGTCACCAACACCTCCGTGGAGTTGACTTGGAGTAGCCCCGTGGGCAGCGACTACGACAACTTCGAACTGCACTGGTCTCCACCGGACCACCTGTCCGTGTTCAACCCGTACCACACCCCCACCTCCGGAAGTCGCATCCTGAAGGGCCTGTACCCCGGGCGGTTGTACAACGTCAGCCTGCGGACGGTCAGCGGGGCCAGAGGCCCCGGGAATTCCTCCTACAGCCTGCCCATCCACAAGAGCATCCGCACCAGTAGGTGGCACTGCAGCTTGTTCGAATACGAGTCGTGAGTTGCGTGACTAACATCGTGTTAGCGGTGTCCGGCGCCAGGCACTTGACCCCTGGGCTGACCTGTGACGTTCACCTTCTCTTCAGAGCCGGAACGTGTCCAGTACCTCCACTGCCGCCCGCAGAACTCCACCTCCATCCTGTGCTCCTGGGCGCCCCCGGAGGCCGACTTCGACTCCTACACCATCGAGTGCCTGCTGCGGGACGCGCGCACCCTGGTGTACTCCCGGCGTACGGGCCGTGACAGCAGCCTGTACCACATCACACGGCTGGAGCCGCACAAACACTACACCGTCTCCGTCAAGGCCATTTCTGACAGCATGACCAGCGAGGCCGCCAAGGACAGCGTGGTCACCATGATTGACCGTGAGTGTCACCGAGTCTGGTCTCGTTGCTACGCATCCTAGGTCTTTATTACGTCTGTGACTGTTTGATAAACGTTCAGTATGGTCCTGCCACGGCTGTTCTGATGCTGCCTCTCCCATCAGGGCCTCCTCTTCCTCCCCTGAGCTCCAGGGTCAACGACAGGGCCGTGCTCGTCACCAAGAGCACCATCTTCTTCAGGTTCAACTGCAGCTGGTTCAGTGACGTCAACGGTGCCGTCAGGTTCTTCACCGTGGTGGTGGCCGAGTCTGAAGGTAGGAGGAGGAAGTCGTCACAATCTCTCTCTGCCCCGGCTCTGTCTCTTGTCCACAACCACCTGATGTGATTCCAAACCTTCCAGACAATGAGAACGTTCAGCCGGAGCAGCGGCACCCACTCCCCTCCTATCTGGACTACAGAACCAACAGCTCCGTTAAGGCCTACCAGACCAGCTACTTTCCCAGCCGCTGCACCGAGGGACCAGGGGACAGCGGCACCCAGAGCTACGAGATCAGCCTGGGTACGGGCATGGACACGCTGGGCGGAGCCTGTGACCACCCGGCGGCCCAGGACGCGGAACAGGACCCGGACACACTCAGAGCCCAGAACCCCTTCTGTGACGGCCCACTCAAACCCAAAACGGCATACAGGTAGAACACGAAACTCCGCCCTCTGGTTGATTTGGTGAGACCACACAGGTTGAGGGTTTTATAACTCTGGGTTCTCCATTGTCTTCTCTCCAGAATCAGCGTGCGTGCGTTCACCCAGCTCTATGACGAGGATCAGAGCAGATCCACCCCGCCCCTATACCGAGATACTTACCTGTCCCTCCCCCTAGTCACGGAACCAGGTAGGGGTCTTCTCTCGCACCACTCTGATTGGTTCATGATGGACGGTAGTGATTCTGTGATTGGTTAGCGAGCAACTTGACCTTGGTGAGGAACCCTGTTCATTAGTTACCTCTTCTTCTCTCAGAGCCCCTGAACGGCGTGATTGAAGGCATCAGTGCCGGCATGTTCCTCGTCGCCACGATGGTAGGAGTCACAGCACTGCTCATCTGCAGGCAAAAAGCTCGCAAAGTGTGAGTCTCCGGGCCACCGTGCCTCACAGAACCTCACAGAACCTCACAGGACCACACGCTTTGACTTACTACTGAACACAGGATTATATCCTGACATCCGTATTGTGATTGCAGGAATGTGCAGGAGCGACCCGTGGTCCGAATGAGCATGAGGAGAGAGAGGCCCACCTCGGGAGTACACCAGGGCGTCAGAGGGTGAGAGGACAACACAGATATCATGGCCCGTTTCTCAGGTCGTTATATGTTAGCATGTTTCAGATAATAACACTTGTACTATGTCTTTGTTCCAGGAATCGTCGTATTTCAAGGTACGTTTGAGCACTTCTGTTTTTAACCTGTGGTTGTTTTTCTGCTGCTGTTGTCGAAGCTAAGTCCATGTTATCTGTCACCTGCAGCCCCATTAAGATAATGAACTTTGAGTCCCACTACACCAAACTCCAGGCGGACACTAATTACCTATTGTCTGAGGAGTATGAGGTAAGACCACATCAGTGGGGCAATCTCAATCACACAAAAGAATACGTTTGCTTTTTTTTTTACATCCATAAGCTTCTGTTCAAGTACTATTATAGTATAATTTATACATTCTTTACATGCAGTAGACTAATTTCTACTTATCTTGTGAATTTCTCTAAACTTTCACCTTTCTCGCACACTGCTTTGAGATTTAAGTGATTCTCAGCCATGGCCAGAGGAAAAACATATTGAAATGTTTTTATTTTTCTACTAAAAAATGTCCAATGTATGATAGACTTCAAACAGTGGACTTCGTACTTAACGTGAGGTAGGTTTCCACGGTAACCCTAACACAGCATGTCACTTCCTGTCGTAAGGACCTTAAAGACGTGGGGCGGAACCAGCCCCTGGACACAGCTCTTCTGCCAGAAAACAGAGGGAAGAACCGATACAACAACATTTTGCCATGTGAGTCACACTGCATCAACCAAACACAACGGGACCGCAGGACTCATTTACAGCAGCACACCGCTCACCCCACTTTACACACATCGTGTTCCGCAACATGTCGTTACGTGCTTGTGTTGCCATGACAACGTGTATGTCAACTGAACCGTCAACTCCATGTGTTGGTGCCCGTGTTGTGTAGATGACTCGACCCGGGTGAAGCTGTCATATGTGGACGATGATCCGTGTTCTGACTACATCAACGCCAGCTACATTCCTGTGAGTTATCCAAACATACGGCTAGAACAGAAGCCTCAGTATGTTGGGTTGGGTGCGGGTACTGGAGGGGGGAGGGGGGGTGAGGGAGAGGACACTGTCAGAGGTTGATTGACTCCCATCCCTATTCTTCCGTTAGCATACACGCTAATGCTATTAACTACACATTTAGCTTGCTCTGGAGTATAAGGCCATACCTTGCCAGAAAGTCAAATTTTCCCCCCTAAAAAATTCAATTGTGTACACAAACCTGGATTGTATTCCTCTTTATTTTTCCAGGTATGCATGCTTTGATCAGGTTCTTATTCATTGCAATGGCCTGTGAGAAATTTGGGGACCAATCAACAAGGTCTGCCATTTGCCAGCTTAAGGATTAGAGCCAGCAACACCATCTATTTTTTCTTCAGGGGAACAACTTCCGTCGGGAGTACATTGCCACTCAGGGCCCGCTTCCCGGAACCAAGGATGACTTCTGGAAGATGGTGTGGGAGCAGAATGTCCATAACATTGTCATGGTGACCCAGTGTGTGGAGAAAGGCAGGGTGGGTAAAACGAATTTGGGGGGGGGGGGGTTGAAGCTGGTACTAATGTTTATTTAATTTGGAAAACTCTTTTCCCTTAAACTATGGAAAGATTGGACATGTCAAGAGGATAGAATGACTGATGTCTATGTGTTTTTGGCCCGTCCAGGTGAAGTGTGATCACTACTGGCCCTTTGACCAGGATCCACTGTATTATGGAGACCTCATAATCCAGATGCTGTCTGAATCTGTGCTACCAGAGTGGACTATACGGGAGTTCAAGATCTGCAGTGTGAGTGTCTGGATATGAGTACACAAATGATTATATAGAAGGTACCAGGTGGGGTATGATCATAGAGAAGGTACCAGGTGGGGTATGATCATATAGAAGGTACCAGGTGGGGTATGATCATATAGAAGGTACCAGGTGGGGTATGATCATATAGAAGGTACCAGGTGGGGTATGATCATATAGAAGGTACCAGGTGGAGTATGATCATAGAGAAGGTACCAGGTGGAGTATGATCATAGAGAAGGTACCAGGTGGAGTATGATCATATAGAAGGTACCAGGTGGGGTATGATCATAGAGAAGGTACCAGGTGGAGTATGATCATATAGAAGGTACCAGGTGGAGTATGATCATATAGAAGGTACCAGGTGGGGTATGATCATATAGAAGGTACCAGGTGGGGTATGATCATATAGAAGGTACCAGGTGGAGTATGATCATAGAGAAGGTACCAGGTGGAGTATGATCATATAGAAGGTACCAGGTGGGGTATGATCATATAGAAGGTACCAGGTGGAGTATGATCATAGAGAAGGTACCAGGTGGAGTATGATCATATAGAAGGTACCAGGTGGAGTATGATCATATAGAAGGTACCAGGTGGGGTATGATCATATAGAAGGTACCAGGTGGGGTATGATCATAGAGAAGGTACCAGGTGGGGTATGATCATATAGAAGGTACCAGGTGGAGTATGATCATATAGAAGGTACCAGGTGGAGTATGATCATAGAGAAGGTACCAGGTGGGGTATGATCATATAGAAGGTACCAGGTGGAGTATGATCATATAGAAGGTACCAGGTGGAGTATGATCATAGAGAAGGTACCAGGTGGAGTATGATCATATAGAAGGTACCAGGTGGAGTATGATCATAGAGAATGTACCAGGTGGGGTATGATCATATAGAAGTTACCAGGTGGGGTATGATCATAGAGAAGGTACCAGGTGGGGTATGATCATAGAGAAGGTACCAGGTGGAGTATGATCATATAGAAGGTACCAGGTGGGGTATGATCATATAGAAGGTACCAGGTGGGGTATGATCATATAGAAGGTACCAGGTGGAGTATGATCATATAGAAGGTACCAGGTGGGGTATGATCATAGAGAAGGTACCAGGTGGAGTATGATCATAGAGAAGGTACCAGTTGGGGTATGATCATATAGAAGGTACCAGGTGGAGTATGATCATATAGAAGGTACCAGGTGGAGTATGATCATAGAGAAGGTACCAGGTGGGGTATGATCATAGAGAAGGTACCAGGTGGAGTATGATCATATAGAAGGTACCAGGTGGAGTATGATCATATAGAAGGTACCAGGTGGAGTATGATCATAGAGAAGGTACCAGGTGGAGTATGATCATAGAGAAGGTACCAGGTGGGGTATGATCATAGAGAAGGTACCAGGTGGGGTATGATCATATAGAAGGTACCAGGTGGGGTATGATCATATAGAAGGTACCAGGTGGGGTATGATCATATAGAAGGTACCAGGTGGAGTATGATCATATAGAAGGTACCAGGTGGAGTATGATCATATAGAAGGTACCAGGTGGGGTATGATCATATAGAAGGTACCAGGTGGAGTATGATCATATAGAAGGTACCAGGTGGGGTATGATCATATAGAAGGTACCAGGTGGGGTATGATCATATAGAAGGTACCAGGTGGGGTATGATCATATAGAAGGTACCAGGTGGGGTATGATCATATAGAAGGTACCAGGTGGAGTATGATCATAGAGAAGGTACCAGGTGGAGTATGATCATAGAGAAGGTACCAGGTGGAGTATGATCATATAGAAGGTACCAGGTGGAGTATGATCATATAGAAGGTACCAGGTGGAGTATGATCATATAGAAGGTACCAGGTGGGGTATGATCATATAGAAGGTACCAGGTGGGGTATGATCATAGAGAAGGTACCAGGTGGGGTATGATCATATAGAAGGTACCAGGTGGGGTATGATCATAGAGAAGGTACCAGGTGGAGTATGATCATAGAGAAGGTACCAGGTGGAGTATGATCATAGAGAATGTACCAGGTGGGGTATGATCATATAGAAGGTACCAGGTGGGGTATGATCATAGAGAAGGTACCAGGTGGGGTATGATCATAGAGAAGGTACCAGGTGGAGTATGATCATATAGAAGGTACCAGGTGGGGTATGATCATATAGAAGGTACCAGGTGGGGTATGATCATATAGAAGGTACCAGGTGGAGTATGATCATATAGAAGGTACCAGGTGGGGTATGATCATAGAGAAGGTACCAGGTGGAGTATGATCATAGAGAAGGTACCAGGTGGAGTATGATCATATAGAAGGTACCAGGTGGGGTATGATCATATAGAACGTACCAGGTGGGGTATGATCATATAGAAGGTACCAGGTGGGGTATGATCATATAGAAGGTACCAGGTGGAGTATGATCATATAGAAGGTACCAGGTGGAGTATGATCATAGAGAAGATACCAGGTGGAGTATGATCATATAGAAGGTACCAGTTGGGGTATGATCATATAGAAGGTACCAGGTGGAGTATGATCATAGAGAAGGTACCAGGTGGGGTATGATCATAGAGAAGGTACCAGGTGGAGTATGATCATATAGAAGGTACCAGGTGGGGTATGATCATATAGAAGGTACCAGGTGGGGTATGATCATATAGAAGGTACCAGGTGGAGTATGATCATATAGAAGGTACCAGGTGGGGTATGATCATAGAGAAGGTACCAGGTGGAGTATGATCATAGAGAAGGTACCAGGTGGGGTATGATCATAGAGAAGGTACCAGGTGGGGTATGATCATAGAGAAGGTACCAGGTGGAGTATGATCATATAGAAGGTACCAGGTGGAGTATGATCATATAGAAGGTACCAGGTGGAGTATGATCATAGAGAAGGTACCAGGTGGAGTATGATCATAGAGAAGGTACCAGGTGGGGTATGATCATAGAGAAGGTACCAGGTGGGGTATGATCATAGAGAAGGTACCAGGTGGGGTATGATCATAGAGAAGGTACCAGGTGGGGTATGATCATAGAGAAGGTACCAGGTGGGGTATGATCATATAGAATGTACCAGGTGGGGTATGATCATATAGAAGGTACCAGGTGGGGTATGATCATATAGAAGGTACCAGGTGGAGTATGATCATATAGAAGGTACCAGGTGGGGTATGATCATATAGAAGGTACCAGGTGGAGTATGATCATATAGAAGGTACCAGGTGGGGTATGATCATATAGAAGGTACCAGGTGGGGTATGATCATATAGAATGTACCAGGTGGAGTATGATCATATAGAAGGTACCAGGTGGAGTATGATCATAGAGAAGGTACCAGGTGGGGTATGATCATATAGAATGTACCAGGTGGGGTATGATCATATAGAAGGTACCAGGTGGAGTATGATCATAGAGAAGGTACCAGGTGGGGTATGATCATAGAGAATGTACCAGGTGGGGTATGATCATATAGAAGGTACCAGGTGGAGTATGATCATAGAGAAGGTACCAGGTGGGGTATGATCATATAGAATGTACCAGGTGGGGTATGATCATAGACAACATAAGTAGCTAGCTGTGGGTAACGAGCTTCGCGCAAGTGACGATTTGCCTTTAGGAACTATTCCTGTGTCCTGCCCTTGCAGGAGGACCAGTCA
This sequence comes from Dallia pectoralis, assembly GCA_029465975.1. NCBI lineage: Eukaryota > Metazoa > Chordata > Actinopteri > Esociformes > Umbridae > Dallia > Dallia pectoralis. Next base: position 6,692,420 of record CM055740.1, on the reverse strand, counting down.
GACTACTCCAGGTTGGTGCGACAGTTCCACTACACAGTGTGGCCTGACCACGGCGTCCCGGAGACCACCCAGTCACTCATCCAGTTTGTCCGGACCGTCAGAGACTACATCAACAGGACCCCTAGGGCTGGGGCCACCGTGGCCCACTGCAGGTAGGACCAATTAACTAGATCTCTAACCTCCCTCATTTCAATATATTTAATGGTCATTGTTTTTGTCTCTAATTGTCTCTCTATTTTTTCTCCCTCTCCTCCTCTGTGCCCTGCCACAGTGCTGGCGTAGGCCGTACAGGGACCTTCATTGTTTTGGACAGATTGCTCCAACAGCTGGACACCAAGGACACAGTGGACATCTACGGAGCTGTCTTTGACCTACGCCTGCATCGCTCACACATGGTGCAGACGGAGGTGAGTCTCTGGGGGGGATGGCAACCTTTGTGTGTGTGTTTGTGTCGGTGTGTTTTCGTGTGTGTGCATAGTTTGAGAGTAACTTGCATGTGAAGCTGTATGCAAATTATTCAATGCAACAATTCATCCTGTCATGTCATCTTTTCTCCCAGTGCCAGTTCGTCTATTCACCCAGTCATGTCGTCTTTTCTCCCAGTACGTCTATTCATCCTGTCATGTCGTCTTTTTTCCCAGTGCCAGTACGTCTATTCATCCTGTCATGTCGTCTTTTCTCCCAGTGCCAGTACATCTATTCACCCTGTCATGTCTGCTTTTCTCCCAGTACATATATTCACCCTGTCATGTCTGCTTTTCTCCCAGTGACAGTACGTCTATTCACCCAGTCATGTCGTCTTTTCTTCCAGTACGTCTATTCATCCTGTCATGTCGTCTTTTCTCCCAGTGCCAGTATGTCTATTCATCCTATCGTGTCGTCTTTTCTCCCAGTGCCAGTACACCTACCTTCACCAGTGTGTGAGAGACGTTCTCAGAGCCAGGAAACTTCGCAATGAGCAGGAGAACCCCCTGTATCCCATTTATGAGAATGTGAACCCTGAGCCCGAACGAGGTAAGGCCACACATTCCTCACAAATCTACGTATTGCAGGTGATAGATGGATGAGTCGGGAATAACAGCACGGCCCGGCCTGTTGATTCATAGCCAACTGCTGTCTGTGCTGTTGATATGATATGTGCCATTTGGCATCTTAAAGATTTTATATAAAGCGACTTACCAACGTACATTTTAAAGCTTGCATATATCCAGGAAATGTGTATGCAATGACTTTGACGATAGATCGCCCTAACAGATACATATAAAACACTGGAGCAAGTATTGGAAGCCGTGTGGAAACTTAAATTATTGGTATTTTGTTTTTGACAGATATGGTGTACACCAGACGTTAAAGATTGTAAGGACATGCAGAGTCTTAGCACCGCAGGGATACATGGCTAATTTATTTTTTTACTTTACTGGTGATTGTTCTTTGCAGATTTTATAAAATATAGGAAATGTTCCATTAAATTAAAACAGACTATAAATTTTATCATAATTGTATATAATTCCTTGTATGTCTGTGTGTGTTTGTGTATATATGCCTTGTGTTGGCATTATTGGTTATTGTAAACCGTTTTTATTTGTTCATTTAGCTATCATTTGCACATTATTTTGAACCATTTTGATACAACATTGTTAAATTCATTTAAAAGTATTTGCATATCTAAAGATAATGTATTAGACACAATGTCGGACAAAAAAGGCTTTTTGTTGTACATTGCACATATCATTTGTACTGCTGTGTAGCCTGATATATTGCTTGAATATAAAAATTGGAAAAACATTTAGTTATGCAAAAAGATTATTAACATGATGTAAAAGCACACACTGTATTTTTGTAATCCAAATGTGTAGCTAATATGTTAAATATTAATTATGGATTTTTAAACATACCATGTAATGGAAACCCCTACAATTGCAAAACATTTGTGAAATTTAGTCAGAAATTGATGGATTCTATGAATCAGTACATGAAATAGTTACTGTATAATGTTTCTAATTTCGCAATATGTGGACCAAAACACTTGGCAACACGACAGCAATAATATATTCTTTATATTCTGTTTAAATAAAATTATTACCTAATGAAAAAAATAGCATTTGTATTAGTGTTTATTAGGGTTTCAGCAAGAAAAGGTTCTGAGGCCCTTCTCTGTTGTTTGTCATTGTTTTATTTAAAAAAAAGTCTACACTATTGTATGGATGCCAAGGCCGCCATTGACCGATAAACATCAGTGTCCGCATGGCCTGGTTCATCAATGCATATAAATCATACCCAAATATTCCTATTACAAAATAACTAACCATATATGACCTGTGTACACTGACCTGAGAAACTATCCATATATGACCTGCAATAAATAATTCAGGTAAAATAAGACAGATGAACAGGACAAAAACTCAACACATGCTGGAATCTGGCGAATATTGTTTTCCTATAAGGTATTACCAAGTAAAAAAAAAAAAAAAGGTCTTGATCCAATAAGGAAAGTAAAGCAAGTAATATCAATATCTATCACATGGGAAGTAGTACAGTCTGCGGTTTTAGCCAGTATGCTTTGGTTGGCATGTAGTGTGAAAGGCTTTTGATACTTAACCTCTTCTCTTGTGTCTAATTTCTTTAAACTGTTGCACAGTGTGATTTAATTCACATTATTATTATTCTGTCTAGGACACTGATGTTTATTCTCGTCATGGTTTGGGAGGGGCCCCAGGAGCCCCAAACCTCATCCCCGCGCCTGCGCAGTAGGTCGCATATTCACCACAGAAAATTCCTGCCTCGGAACTCTCGGAAGTTGAGCCAATCAAGTTGCTGTGATTTAGCTACATAAAACACAGAGCGACTAAGGCAAACTAGCATATATATTAGGGCAAAAACTGAACTCTCTCATTATATATCGAAGCCTAACGTATGCTACCTGGAGTTACGTTCTTTTTTAATACGTTATGGTCTGAAACATGAATGGTAGCCACCTCTGGAAGAAGTTGTGATTGTTTTTTTGGCGCTCTAGCGACTAAACGCAGAGGAAAGATGGTGGAGTTGAGCTCGGAGCCGCACTCCTAACTACTACATATATGATATAACAGTGCTCGCCAACTAGCTAGGTGGCTGTCGGTTGGGTCCAAAGTTGGTGAAAATAGCCGCATCACAATTTGCCAGAGACTCGTGTGAGTATCCGTGACTTTCCCGATTACGTGTGTGTCGTGTGTTTTCGTTTCATACTAGTTTTGGTGCCAGGTATAAGCTAATTAACGATAGTTAGCTTAGCTGTTAGCATTTTGGTTGCCATGTAAAAGCTAATTAACGTTAGTTAGCTTAGCTGTTAGCATTTTAGCGAGGATTTGGCTACCCAGCTCATTAGCCAGCTAGCTAATCACACAGAGTGCCACTGCTACTAGCTAACGTCGACTTGCTCATTTGTCAACTACATGTGTCAAAAAGTAAAGTATCAAAGTTTACTATTTTTATTTATTTTATTAACTGTAGTTAAATTATCATATCAATGAGGCCAACAGTTAAGTTTAGTGTACAGCAGTAATCAGCTACAACAAGCTAACTAGGTACAACAACAGTACTACTATATAACGTTATTGGCTGCCTAGCAAAAGTTGACTTTTTTACATTGTAGCTAGCTTACTTTTTCCTTCAATTCACAACAATAGCTTGACACCTGTAAATATGGTACTATCACAAACTTTCTCATAGTCTTCTTAGCAGGCTAACTAACTTGGCTAACCTACTGTATAAACTGTGTACAGGCCCACATCTTATGTTGGCATACTGGGACCAGTACCAGTTAAGTATGAGTGCACCTCAGCCTCGGAGGATGGAACCAGGGATACTGGTGGCTGGATCTAGGTAAGAAAAGTGAAATTGCAATAAGCCAAATTAGGCTGAGCTTTTCAATAGAATTAGTTAATAGGAAACGTGGTAGTATTAAAATTGTAGCCATTGTTTTATTTTTTACTGCTTTTATTTCTGTTGATACACCATTGTGTCTTTCTAAATGCAAAGGGAATTGTAAAAAAACAGGCGTGTGCTTATTCTTGTAGTGTTTGATTGGGTCTCCATTCAATGTTTTTGTCGTATGTCAAATTAACATCTTTGGGATAAAGTCAATCGTTCTATTGTTGTGCAATTGCCCAGCAAATTAACAACAGATCGTGCTGTGGTTTTCATTTACTGTATTGGCTTGTGTCAATTCAAGTTGTTTTCATGTTCCAGAAATCCGATGGTTCTCTGAAGAAGCCATGGGTAGCTGCTTAAGCTGTCCAGAGAAAGAGTCAATCCCAGATAATCATCAAACCAAATTTAAGGTAAGTCTCTTAATCTGTTACCGCAGTCATGTTTTAATGGCGACCGGTTGCCATTTATGGTCTCAGTTCAAGAACAGATCTCTTTCATAATAAATAGCCGCTTTAGAGCACAATGGTCATGTTTGTGTAGACACGGTCACTGCGACTTAACGTTATTGTGGTGTTGCCAGGTGATAAACGTGGATGATGATGGGAACGAGCTGGGCTCAGGCGTAATGGAGCTGACAGAGGCCGAGCTGGTCCTCCACACTCATCGCCGTGACGATGTAAGGTGGCCCTACCTGTGCCTTCGTCGCTATGGCTACGACTCCAACCTATTCTCGTTCGAGAGTGGCCGCCGTTGCCAGACGGGACAAGGTAGATTGATATACGTTCATCCCACACAGAATTTTTCTCACCACATTAGTTAGTTGCTTTCACTTTCAAGGAGCATTTCTTCCGAAAAAGCTAAAGGAACTAACTTTCTATTTAGGTCCCATGTACTACACAGTGTTGTGGGTCTTAAACCAGGCCGAACAGCCGTAGGAATAAGTTAAATCCTGTGTGCAACTAGGTCATCAGGGCCCAATGGCATCGGCTCTGTTGTTGTTGTTGTTATTGACTCGAACCAGTGAAGTATTGATTGTGCCGCATTCCAATGACACATGTCTGTATTTTTGGCCTCCATTCATGCTTTCATATGGATGAGGTCTGCTGGCCAGGGGGAGTGGGGTGTTGGGATGGGCCGGGCTGGGGAGGTAACTCGGGGTTCTGAGGGTCCGGTAAGTCAGGCTCGCTGTGTTACCACCTCATGCCATCATTACACAATACTGAAAAATGCATTTAAGCTATTAGTCAGAAAAATATAATCACTATGACATCATTGCCCTGAATATGTGTGGCTGTTCTAGTGGTTATGTTTCTGTGCTTCCGGTATTGATGTCTGTGACTGACTTTGTGTTTCTCTGTTTGAGGCTGTGCCACTCACTCTCTTCTCTAACCGCCATATAAAATAATTTGTCACACTGGTAGAAACAAAGTGGCTAGGAGAAGTTAGTGGTAACAACAACAATATGTGCACACACTTTTTGTAAAGCATGAAACGCTGTGCTGTGGTGACAAGTGTGGTCCATTTCAGTGTCTGTGCGTCATCGCCGAGAGACATCCGTAGTAGAAGTGAATCGTCTGAACCGCGTTCTTGCTGTTTGTCAGCGGAACCCGCGCGCTGCCCGTTGGCTGACCCATGTGCGTGTGTCCACAGGGATCTTTGCCTTCAAGTGTGCCCGGGCGGAGGACATCTTCAACATGCTACAGGAGGTGATGCAAAGTCACAGCATCAGTGTGGTGGAGGAGGCTGTGCTGGAGACCAACCATCAGGCCACACACACTCCTGTTGGTGAGCCTGTGTTCATGTACCACTAGAACATAAACAAACAACAGCAAAGGCCCATAACCTGCACCGGCAAATGCCTGAAAAAGCCCACTTATAACTTAACCACGTTTTTCGGTTGCCCCATCTGACCCCATCTGTCTCCTCTACCCAAACAGCTCTGGGTTACTCCGTCCCCACGGTGCCCAACGGTGTCAGCCGCATCCCCTCGGTCGGCGACGCCCCCTCGCACCCGTCCACACGCCACCCGTCTGTGGCCAGCACCCGGCTGCCGTCGGTGGGGGAGGAGTCCACACACCCACTGCTGGTGGCTGACGATGTGGTGAGAGAACGTCTCTTGTCCTGGGGAATGGAACAGGACTCGCACCCTGATACATAATGAGGAAACGCCACGTCCCAATACGAATACATGCGTTGTGTTCAGCGGGGAAATATGCCTTTATTTCCTGGTCTCTTTATCTGTGGGACTGTGTCTTGTTTTTTTTTTTTTTTTTTCAGATATTGTTCTAGCTTCGTTGCTTTAATAGATTGTAAGGAGTGTAGTGGCATGTTGTATTAATCTTGTCTGTCGGCCCGTCCACAGATCCACACCTATGTGAACACCACCGGCCTGCTGGATGACCAGCCCAGCCCTCTCTCTGCGTCAGGCCCTTTGGACAGCCCCGGGTCAGCCCAGTCCCAATGCCCCCCTACTCCACCTCCTCCGCGGGTAGCCAGACCAGAGCCCCCGGTTCAGGTCCTGGAAGAGCCCCAAGTGCTACTGGAGCCACAGAGCGTGCGATTCGTGCTGGGGCCCACGCCTGTGCAGAAGAAGATGGCCAAGGGGAAGTCTGTGCTCGGGGATGGGGAGGAGCCAGAGTCAGGAGAGGCTAACGGACATCCGGACCAAGGCTCTGAGGACCCGGCGGAGGGCCAGCCAACCCACACACACTCCAACGGCTCCACCTCAGCCGCGCCTCCAGCCACGGCCCCGCGCCGCCACCGCCCGCCCCCTCTCACCCCTGACACCCTGCAGAATGTCAACAACTCGGCCCAGCGGCGTACGGCCCTCCTGGACTACGAGAACCTCCCGGCGCTGCCGCCCGTGTGGGAGGCGCGCAAGCCAAGCAACGAGGAGGAGAGTGGCGGAGTGGTACGGGGAGGAGCTGGCGTTGCTGGCCAGGCAGGGCCGAAGACGTCCGCTGTTAACGGCTACAACCACAGCCTCCTCCACCACTCCTACTCCCACCCGCTGTCGGCCATGGAGCCCTCCCACAATTACGTGAACACGGAGAACGTCACGGCTCCCCTCAGCGCCCGCTGTGCCCCAGACACGGCTCGCCGCCGCACAGACGGACCGACCTTTTTCAACTTCGACTTCCGTCGGCCGCTGGGGCATCTGGGTCAGGAGTCCCCCAAGACGCTCAACTACATCGAGGTGGAGATGGAAACCACCACCGCCTCCTCCGTCGTCACCGCCGGGAAAGGTGGCTCCTCGGACACCAGCAACCCTCACACGCCCCGCACCCCCACCTCCCCCCTGCCGCCGACCACCCCGACGCGCCGAACCGAACTGTACGCCTTCATTGACATTGAACGTACCGCCGCCATGTCCAACCTGCAGAGGGCGCGGCCGCGCGACGACGGGACGTCCAGGAAAACGCGGCACAACAGCACGGAGTTGCCCACCAAAAGCACTGTCTGACCCTCGTCGCCCCGGCAACCTCCGCGGTTGATGTTTTAAAAGAGACGCCGACGAACGGGAAGGTTGAGACAGGAACCTTCTGTGTGAACTCGTGTTTAGAGAGACTGCACGGAGACAGTGGGAAGGCCTTTAAGAGACTCCCAGGAAGCGGCCTTTAACTATACAAACCTGGTCTACTGTGTGGGGTGACCTGTAAAGGGGATTCGGGTTGACCAGTGTAGGTGCTTACTTGCCATATACCAATTTATTCCTATGGTAATATAATGCCTCTTTTCCTTCACTCATTCGTCAGTGCATTTTGGTTTTTTATTATGTTAATAAGACTGGACTGGATTCTTTCCTCCCCCAAGGTACAAATCAGTGTTACTGAACAAAGCATTCCATTTAGCCTTTTTATATATATATATGTATATGTATGTATGTATGTATATATGTATATATGTATGTATATATATGTATGTATATATATGATTCACTACATGCTGCTGTAATTTCAGTATGAGGATTGCGTGTTACACCACGTGATGTTTCGGACTATGTACAATAGATTCTGGCACAATAAATGTCTGTTCTGTTTTTATGTATTTAGCTCTTGTGCGAGTTTCCGTTCTCCGAACACACAAGTCCCTGGTGATTTGACACTCATTTTTCTACTAATTTGACGTGGCCGTATGGCTTGTTGTCCGTGCTACCTCCCATGACGTTTATAGCCTTCACGCTCTAGGTACTGCCTGCTTTGTATACAAGACTGCATCTATGCCGATATACCTCCTGCAACAAATATGGTACTGAGGCGGTCATCAGAGCTGTCCGTCATACAGCTGTAGGAGATATGTCAGGCGTTCAATGTGTTAGCTGTACAGGAAAGTTGCTAATAGAGCAGTAGGATTTGAACTGTTGCTGCAGCAGTAACCTGTGTAGTGCAGCCCTTGTCTGTTCACCATGTTCACCCATCCTTAATGCCTGGTATTAAAGTAAACAGATACTGACATCTGGCACGCCTTTCACACTGGGTATGATGTCATGGTGCAAAGTCTACCTTTTCAGATTGAAGTACTAATAAAATGGCATTTAGGACATCTTTAATATCAAGGAAAACTTTAATTGCATTACAATTACAACAAACTTGATTGTAAAAGTTCACAGGCAGCGAAGTACAAAAGTTGAAACGACAACTGTGTAGCCGTAGAAAAATACGTTCGGTTTGTAAATTGTTACAGTTACAACTCAGTCACAACATATTTATATATATATATATACACACAAAGACAAATCCATATTCCTGAGCCCTTCTGGACAGAACTTGGAAGGCCCATACAAACAAACCTTATTTTACTCTAAATACAAAAATGCATTTTTCTTCATGAGTCTTTTGCGGTCCAGATAAGTCATGGCTTTAGAAGGGCAGCACTGTAAAGTGGCATGTATGCCCAGGTCATACACCCTGTCCACCCACGGGACAAACGGTGAAAACATCCGCCAGCCACAGCGCCGTTGGCCTGAAACCATTCCAGGGCTCCGGGAACAGGGTAGAAAAACTGTGGTCCAGACTGACAGTCGCTACAGGGTCTGGAGCCTTCGCCTCGTCGTCTGGTCCAACAGCTTGTGGTAGTCTTTTAGCTTGTCCTGCAGTTTATTGTACACCTGGGAGAAAGGGTGGAGACAAGGTTAACTTTCAGCTGAGGACAACAGTCGGTCATGTGGTATCAGTTGCCCATTATTCTTACACAGACGCTGGTCTGGGTCTCGTTCAGTGCCTGAAGTAGCTGGTCAATGGGAGTATAGGGTAGCCACACCAACGGAGCTGTAGCCGAGAGAGGCCTCTGTACAACACACACACAATCAACATCACCATCTGACTGCAAAACTTCAGATTACATCCGGGTCCATGAACTTGACCAGCATTAGGACAGGACCTCTACTGTACCTCAATGCCAAAGTACTGGTGTCCTTTGCCCAGCAGAGCGTCCACGTACTCCAACACCAACTCCGCCGCCTCCTCCAGGAGGTCGTAGTTCAGGTAGAGCCGTAACAAGGCAGCAGCGTCCACTCCCTGAGGAAACAGCCAAACGTCACATCGGTGCCCAGAATGAGCCAGGGCACTTGACTACAGAGGTACAAGCACTGGCAAGCTGGCCTATATACAGACTACACTTATCCTGAAGGGTTACAAGGAGTTCATGTTGGGTTCTTTCTCTTCCAAAAAAATAATTAAAAAAAAATCACAGAAAATCCATAATGCCGGGATTTCTATATTCAGTTGGTTTTTATGTGTGACAGTTGTAAATCATGACTAGAGAGACCAGGACACACATTTCCAGGGCTGCACATTTTACAGGACAGCCAGTGCACTTTAAATGTCACGTTTGTTGCAGCGCCAGCTAGAAAGAAAGTTTATAAAGCACAATTCATAAATAGAAGCAATTCAATGTGCTTTACAGAGGAAAATAATAATAAAATACATGCATTTTATATTAATAACAAACTGTAATGCTGAAGTGACGGCATATGCAACCTAGGGCTCCCCTGTGGGAGAATGCTGGGCAGAGCCATCTACAAAAAACCTGTTTACTGGCGAAAGGTCATTAGAACCGTTCCAGGTCTATTACCTGGCCCAGAAGTCTTTAGAACTTCAGATCTTTGATGTAGATATTACAGATTTTTTACAGGTACCAGTCAGTACCACAACAAATTATAAATGGCCAACGGGTATGGCCAGCCCAATTCCGCGACTTACTACCACCCCTACTTACAATGAGTTGTAAAAGCATTCCAATTAAAACAATAATACCATGTAAAACAGAAAATATCCTAATAAACCACATCAAACTGTAGGCCTCCCATCTCACCTTGTAGTCATTGATCAGCCAGTCAGGCAGCGGAACACCATGTGACATCAACTGACTGATGACAGAACGATGATACTGGGCATTCTGGGTAGGATACTTCTCCAGGTAGGAGGCTAGCAGGCGCCACGCCTCATCCGTTGCACTGACGAATTAAGGATCAATAAAAAATTGCCGTTAAATAAGGCTAGACTTTGTCCCTCCATACATATCCAGTCAAAAATGCAGTCATGGCCACAAACAAGTTAAACAATGATATAATATAAATCAACCTTGACTCTTTGGTTATGATGACAGTAGGCAACTGGTTGGCAGCCAACCAGGTCCAGGCTTCATTCTGACTCTCCTCTCCTCCGTACTGCAATTTAATACACCTGGAAACACAGACGTCACAAACACCTATGAACCAACTGGTGGGCAAAATCCTGGGTGACTGGGTCTGTTCAGAGGAAGTGGTAACTAGGACATTCATGAATTGATGTGTCACGTTCATGTGAAACACAGGCCCAGTTGAGCTGGCAACTCACTTGAAGGCAAGCCCTTCAAAGACAGACGTGAGGGGGAGTTTGAATGTCTGGCAGAGTGAGAGGGCACAGTCAAACAGTCCTGTCTGGACCAGTAGGGACACCATCTCCCCTGCGGAGGCACTTCCTGTTACGGATACAGGCAAACAAACAGTAAGTAAGTAAGGACCATGTCCAATTTCTGGTGCTCGTGTGTTGGATTAGCTCGCTTTTAATTAAACCTCGACCAACGGGTGAGAAGAGTGTTATTAAGTTCACTTAATTATTCCTAACAAAAATAACACAGAATCTCCTCAGCTATCTGTTCCCTGATAGTGACAGCAGACTAATGTCCTACTAATTTGTAGGAGACCGGTGGGTACCTGCGATGGCGGCCGACGGGGGGTGATGCTGGGCCAGGGTGAGCCGGCTACGGGCCAGGGAGTACTCCTTCTGAAGGTCCTTGAGCTCCAGGATGTCCACCTGACTGCTGACCGGTCCGGCGGCAAATTCTCCATCGTGGTTCCTCTTTGGCGATGAACCGGGTCGCTCATACTGTTAACAAGAGACCAAGGATCAGTAAGCGCCTTGGTTACATTCCATTGTTGTTACATTCCATTGTTGTTACATTCCATTGTTGTTACATTCCATTGTTGTTACATTCCATTGTTGTTACATTCCATTGTTACTACATTCCATTGTTACTACATTCCATTGTTACTACATTCCATTGTTACTACATTGCTACATTCCATTAACAGACAGACAAATAGGTGTTTTCATTTCCAATTAATCGTTAAACAAGGCAAATCGCCGGCATCTTTACCACAGCTCCAGAGGAGGGCTGGACAATCCAGGCGTAGTCCGGCCGGATGAGGCGCAAGCAGTTGATGGAAGCCAGGTAACAGTTGACCTGTTTCTGCAGGCCCAGCTGTGTCCTCACCTCCCTTCCCAGACGCATGCCGTACTCAAACATCACAGTGCCCGCTGCAGAAGAACACACACACACAGAGAGAACCGTGAGTTCCAGTAAAGACTGGAAGTCGCTCTGGATAAACGACGGGAATGCAGAATGTTTGGTGACGTATCTGCCCGGGAGAGCTCTGGCGGGCCCGCACCTTTCCTGTAGTTGTGCCGGTTGATGTGGAAGGCATACAGCAGCTGGTAGTAGTTATGGGACATCAGGTCCACCGCTCTGGCCCTGGACTCTATTATGCCAACCACCTGCTCACACAGGGGTCATGGGTCAGGAGAATTGGGGACAGGCTACGTGTTCTACATACGGGTAGTCGAATAACACAAGGTGGACAACGCTCTGCACCTCGACTCTGATCAAGAGTGTGTTTATATGAAAAGGTGTGTGTGTGTGTGTGCGTGCGTACCTCATCATGCAGGTTTACGTATGAGAACTGGACCAGATCCTGAAGTTGAGAACGTTCACAGAGAACAACCACTAGTTGACGTAGACAGTCCAACTGCCTGGAGGACAGACAGGAACAGTCAGATGTACACGTATGGAGGCATACGTGTAACACACACACACACACACACAACTGCACAGGATAATAATTACTATGTGTGATACTATTGCTGTGTCGTTCTAACAGTAATATGTACCTGCTAGAGTCAGGGTTCTGTGTGTAACATGTACCTGCTAGAGTCAGGGTTCTGTGTGTAACATGTACCTGCTAGAGTCAGGGTTCTGTGTGTAACATGTACCTGCTAGAGTCAGGGTTCTGTGTGTAACATGTACCTGCTAGAGTCAGGGTTCTGTGTGTAACATGTACCTGCTAGAGTCAGGGTTCTGTGTGTAACATGTACCTGCTAGAGTCAGGGTTCTGTGTGTAACATGTACCTGCTAGAGTCAGGGTTCTGTGTGTAACATGTACCTGCTAGAGTCAGGGTTCTGTGTGTAACATGTACCTGCTAGAGTCAGGGTTCTGTGTGTAACATGTACCTGCTAGAGTCAGGGTTCTGTGTGTAACATGTACCTGCTAGAGTCAGGGTTCTGTGTGTAACATGTACCTGCTAGAGTCAGGGTTCTGTGTGTAACATGTACCTGCTAGAGTCAGGGTTCTGTGTGTAACATGTACCTGCTAGAGTCAGGGTTCTGTGTGTAACATGTACCTGCTAGAGTCAGGGTTCTGTGTGTAACATGTACCTGCTAGAGTCAGGGTTCTGTGTAAGGGCTTCGTAGGCCTGACTGTTATGGCCCAGATCCAGATGGTGTTTGAAGATGCGAGTCCACAGAGCAGCCTGACTCCTGGGGTCATCGACTGCCTCCGTTATCGCCAGAGTGGCCAGATTGATGATCAGCTCTGGAAGACCAACATCCTCCAGTAACCTCAGTACCTAACACACACACACACACACAAATGAAACATCCTTCTTCAGCCGGAGAAACTAACACAGACAAATGAATGAACCTTGTTGTAGTATTGTAGTCTCAGCCTCTAGTTTTAATCCACATAAACCTTGTTGTAGTACTGTAGACTCAGCCTCTATAGTTTTAATCCACATAAACCTTGTTGTAGTATTGTAGTCTCAGCCTCTATAGTTTTAATCCACATAAACCTTGTTGTAGTATTGTAGTCTCAGCCTCTATAGTTTTAATCCACATAAACCTTGTTGTAGTATTGTAGTCTCAGCCTCTATAGTTTTAATCCACATAAACCTTGTTGTAGTATTGTAGTCTCAGCCTCTATAGTTTTAATCCACATAAACCTTGTTGTAGTATTGTAGTCTCAGCCTCTATAGTTTTAATCCACATAAACCTTGTTGTAGTATTGTAGTCTCAGCCTCTAGTTTTAATCCACATAAACCTTGTTGTAGTATTGTAGTCTCAGCCTCTATAGTTTTAATCCACATAAACCTTGTTGTAGTACTGTAGTCTCAGCCTCTAATTTTAATCCACATAAACCTTGTTGTAGTATTGTAGTCTCAGCCTCTAGTTTTAATCCACATAAACCTTGTTGTAGTATTGTAGTCTCAGCCTCTAGTTTTAATCCACATAAACCTTGTTGTAGTATTGTAGTCTCAGCCTCCATAGTTTTAATCCACATAAACCTTGTTGTAGTATTGTAGTCTCAGCCTCTAGTTTTAATCCACATAAACCTTGTTGTAGTATTGTAGTCTCAGCCTCTATAGTTTTAATCCACATAAACCTTGTTGTAGTATTGTAGTCTCAGCCTCCATAGTTTTAATCCACATAAACCTTGTTGTAGTATTGTAGTCTCAGCCTCCATAGTTTTAATCCACATAAACCTTGTTGTAGTATTGTAGTCTCAGCCTCTATAGTTTTAATCCACATAAACCTTGTTGTAGTACTGTAGTCTGGGTGCAGCTGCAACCGGCTCCTCCTCCGCTCCTGTCAATCTCTGGAGGAACTCCTCCTTCTCCACTTCAGTGGCTGCCTCCTGAAAACACTGCAGGGCCTGGAGGGAGCAAAATGACAGCAAAGGGGGTGGGGGGGTCAATTTCACACCAATGGCAACGACTAATGACGTGTTGTAAATGGAAGAACGTGACCTGAACCCACCTTGTATCCCTCCCCGTTGGCCAGGTAACACTGTCCCAGCACAAAGCGACAGGAGCCCACGCTCACGTGACACCAGGGACCAATGAGACGCACATACTCCTACAGAGAAGGAAGACAGCCGGAGGGAATTCAGTTTAATTCTACGTTCTCGCCAGAAGTCGCCACATCCTTGCTTTTGACCCAGGCTAATACTGTTGTGGGTCTGGTTCAGGTAGGGGAGACACGCTGTGTTGTTATTTAAATTCATTCTTGTCCGTACGAGAGGCAGGATTCAAATGCAGATTTGAAATGAATCCGTTTCTCATTAAATCTATATGGATTAAATTATGAGATGGACTACATATTTGTTGTCCTGTAAGGGGAAATGGTTACGCAGCCAGGAAATAGAAATAGGTGTGTGTGTTGTTGATTTGGCAAGAAGGGTTTTACCTGTAGAGCAGTGTACTGGCAGTTTCCCATCAGACATTCAGGGAACTGGAAACCCGGGTTATTGGGCCAGCTTCAGAGACGTTGTAAAGGATCAACCATGACAACATTTAGGCAGGTATAAGCTTAAGTGCTTAATTGTAATTGTCAAGGACCGGTAAACCTAATACATATCTGAAATCAAATCCCAATAGTTTTGTGGAAAAACCCTGTATTGCCATATTTCTGTGTTTAATAACACATCTGATGGAGATAAACGACCTATCCGAACCCTGGCTGTGTGTACCAAGGATACAGTTTCTGAGCCAGCATGGTGACCACGTTGGAGACCATGTGGGGCCAGTGGAGCGGAGCCGTGTCCGGGGAGGGGCTCTGGGAGTATATCTGGGAGATAATCGCCTTCCGCGCTACACTCTGGTAGAACAGCTCCACCACGGTCTGGGGGCTCAAGGCTGCAGGGGGGGAACCAAGGAGATGTCACATAGACAAGCATGTCAGCGATAACATTGTAGAAGATCAGAAACATTATGAGCAAAGTAACATCTACGTAGATGTTGCATGCCTTGTTATTGTAATTTAATTGTTCAGGATGACGCCAAGTTATTAGGTGCATTTGACAAATAAAAGACCTTGACCTGACTGGTTGGTTGCTGCTACACTGACCTGACTGGTTTCTGGCCACGGCAGGAGAATCAGAAAGCTCCAAAACAGAAAGGTGCTGCAGGTTAGCATCTCTGGAGAGGCAAAAATACGTTATTAGGCTTCATTCAACAATGTCAATAAACTGTGTGTGTGTGTGTGTGTACATACATAATGTCAACAGGCACACTGGTGGCCAGACTCTGGCTGATGTGTTTCAGGAGATAGTAGGAGGACAGCAGCTGAGAGCAGCGAGGTATCAGGTCCTGTTGTAGCTGGAGGAGCTGACCACCTCCACCAAGGAACACCTGGAGAGCCAATACATAAGCACATCAACCAGCACATTAACACACACACACACACACACACACACACACACGTTCTAAGTCAAAAGGACATCCTGGTATGAAAACATGCATGGGACGGTTTGGTCCAAAATGTAATGGTAGTTTGTATCTGGTAACTGTGTGTGTGCGCGCGCGCATCCTCACATTATCCCCGAGGCGCAGGTACAGCTGCTGCAGAATGAGAAGGTCCCGGCAGAACATGGCTCTGGTCATTGCCATCTGACAGACTGCCTGACACACCACAGCCACCGCCACACTGCTGCCATAGAGCTGGGCCAGACTGATCCTCACTGGCAGGGAGGAGCCTGGGGGGTGGGGAGGATATAGCGCACACGGTCAGGCTGGTCTCTTAGACATGTCAATACTACTAAAAATTAATGGATCCCTAAACTAACCTGTAGTTAGTTGTGCCTCGGCTCTGAGCCTGTCAATATTAACTAACGTAGTTAGTGGTGCCTCGGCTCTGAGCCTGTCAATATTAACTAACATGTAGTTAGTGGTGCCTCGGCTCTGAGCCTGTCAATATTAACTAACGTAGTTAGTGGTGCCTCGGCTCTGAGCCTGTCAATATTAACTAACATGTAGTTAGTGGTGCCTCGGCTCTGAGCCTGTCAATATTAACTAACATGTAGTTAGTGGTGCCTCGGCTCTGAGCCTTGTCAATATTAACTAACGTAGTTAGTGGTGCCTCGGCTCTGAGCCTTGTCAATATTAACTAACGTAGTTAGTGGTGCCTCGGCTCTGAGCCTGTCAATATTAACTAACCTGTAGTTAGTGGTGCCTCGGCTCTGAGCCTGTCAATATTAACTAACCTGTAGTTAGTGGTGCCTCGGCTCTGAGCCTGTCAATATTAACTAACCTGTAGTTAGCGGTGCCTCGGCTCTGAGCCTGTCAATATTAACTAACCTGTAGTTAGCGGTGCCTCGGCTCTGAGCCTGTCAATATCATCTAACCTGTAGTTAGCGGTGCCTCGGCTCTGAGCCTGTCAATATTAACTAACCTGTAGTTAGTGCTGGGTCTGAGTCTGTCTCCAGGTCCATCTCTCTGATCAGCACGTTCATGGCCGCCATCGGGTTACGGATGTCCTGCAGCTTGTTCTGAATTTCCTCGATCACATTTTCACTAAAGGCCGCCACAAAAACAGGTTGTTCAGGGACTGGTACTCCAGGACTCTTCACCCTGACCATCCAAATGTGTATATATGAGTCACAGTGTTGGTGTCTACTGACTTGTCGTTGGCCAGCAGGTTCTCCAGCACCATCTCAGCAGCCCTCTCAGGTGTCTGCAGATGTTCCAGGGCCTTCTCCATCTCGTAGGCCATGTCCCCCGGCACCGCATCGCTCACGAGCCTCAGACACTGGACCAGCTGCAGTACATCCCGACCCACCTCCGTGTCTGACCACAGCAAAAAAAACAAAAGGCAAACAGGAAACTGGGATCAGGTGGGGCGACAAAAAAAGACAGCAATGGAAAAGACTGTGGTGAAACCAGTCACGATGGAGCCAAGATGGATCTCTAGCCACAGTCAACAGAAATCCAGTAGATCGATCTAAAATGGCTACTATACATTTGGCGTGACGTGCCAGTAGACACAGAGAGAGAGGCCTTTACCATCAGCCACGGGCGTGTCCTCCTCGGAGAACAGGTACTCATCATAGGACAGGTACAGGTGATCCACAGCATAACAGGGCAACAGGAAGGACACAAAGCCCTGGACCAGAACACAGTCAGGGACGACAACTAAGACAATGACTCACGTAGTCTTAATGGATACACGTATGGTGTCACATAAAATAATGACAAGATGGCAGTGTGTGTGTGTGTGTGTCTCCCATACCTTCTTCAGCACACACACCATCTGTGTGTATGGGTTGAGCAACAGACCCAGGGGTGAGGCCAGAGCCTCCTGGTATTGCAGACAACAGGCATAGAACTTGGACCAAAACTCCACCTGCAGCTGCCTGTACTCCTCCTGACTGAACTCAAACTCTGTCACACTGCTCTGGAGCTAGAGGGGGAGACAAGGGGAAGTGTCAAAACAGCTCTGGAGCTAGAGGGGGAGAGAAGGGAGTGTGTCAAACAGCTCTAGAGCTAGAGGGGGAGAGAAGGGGGGGGGGGGCTGCAGCATATTGAGATCCTTAGGAAATCCGTCTCACCTCATTCTCTACAGCCACAGTCACTTCCTTCTTCAGAGTCTCCCATGTCAGGTCAGTGAGCCGCTCTGTGCCTCTCCTGTAGATCTGTAGGGCCTTGAATATAGCCGAGGCGGTGAACCTCCGAGGAGAGAACAGCATGTCCAGGTAAGTCTCCTGTCAAAACACACCAGAAAGGACCAATGGCTTGATTATGCAATGTAAAATTTTTCAGTTGTTGATTGTGAAAAAGCAGTGCAGTGTCATTAAACCAGGATAAATGTCCCCACCCTTGGATCCTGGTCCACCCCGATGTGGACCTCCTCCTCTGGGGCCGGCTGCACGAATACCTGGTTCCACTGGCCTGCCGTGGAACTGACACAGATTAAAATGAACAGGACAATTAAATCGATAGCACTACAGAAGCCCAGGTTACTGGTACATGTCTTTAATATTGACACCCGTGTTCAGTACAAAAAAAAACTGTGAAAACCACTCACTGTTCAAAGTTGATGTACTTGACAACGGTCTGGTTGGTGTCGTCCAACCAAAGGCCCCAGATGTCCGTGGAGGTGAGAGAAAAGTCAACCAGGGTTTCCTGATCACGACACACACACACACACACACACACACACACACACACACACACACACACACACACACACACACACACACACACACACACACACACACACACACACACACACACACACACACACACACACACACACACACACACACACACACACACACACACACACACACACACACACACACACACACACACGACAGGTTATAACATACTTTCCACTACTAAACAATCAAAGTTTCCCATACGCGCACATGTCAACGCAATCACACCTGCGTGGCGAACTGAGAGGAGATGTGGTCCAGGCTGTAGCGGTTGTCTGCGGCGACCAGCTGCAGCACAATGAACTGTCCCCTGGAGGGAACAGCCAGGTACACGGCCAGACACAGACCCGTGGAGGCGGAGAAGGACACCCGCAGCCTGTGACCCTGACCTGGGGAGCGCTTCACATCACCAGACGCCGGCATGTACTCCAACATGTCAGCCTCCATTAGACAGGCCTGTTCCTGGAGCACGAGGGAGGGGCTTAACATTTGACTGATCATTGATTAGGGAAACAGAGTTCTGTTGCCAAACAGTTGTTAACCTTTTCGTGCGTATGTTCCGAAAACATCTTCCAGGCCCCTCAGCGTGAATTATTTTGCGCGTGATTTCTGAATTCGCGCCGAGATCCATAATGTGATTATGACGTAACAACAGGGACCGGCTGCCGCATTAGCTGCAGTTTACCAGAGCCACGCTGCTTGCTATTTATTTATTATTTAGACCAATTAACTTATAATTATATTTTATGTGACTACCAAGAATAACGTAGGTAAAGCAGTATTAAAAGACGACCAGAATAATATCTGGAGACTTGTAGGGGTTTACGTCTTAGCGTATTGTAGCTAGACACGACTAGTCAGCGCGTAGCAGTCAATGCATCAACTCATGTAATGGCTAAAACTTATAGCATGTTATTTGCATTGCATTGCTCATGTGTATATTATAATATGAACGCCATCGGGACTGAGTGCTAATTCCTGTTTACGGATAATTTTCCGACTAATGAGGGACTGTCAAAGAGGATGTGAATGTACTGAATGATTACCGGCGTGAAAGGTGCACTTGTATCAATAAACAACCTAACTTTCGGGCAATCTGTGTGGTAATACTTGATTTTTTTTATTCACATATTTTAAAATGCTTATGACAAATTCTACATTCCGATTTCTGCATACTTTGTAATAAGACACATGTCATCAGTGTAAATCGTTTTTTTTTTAAGGTTGTAGTGATGAAGTTGAGCTATTTTAGATAAATACGTTTTGTGTGCGCGGCCATGTTTGTTTACATTGAAATGCATGCTGGGAGTCGTAAGCTCGGTCCAACGTAAAATAATATTATACAAACGATTCGCGAATCGTTAAGTTGTTGATAATATCATTAGTTTTTGTGTCGGGTGTATTTTTATCCTGGACAATAGAAAAAACTAATATTATGTTTAGCAGCCTATTTAAATATTAGCAAAATATAATGGTACCGTTTGTGTTGGTACGTCAGTAATCATTCAGCTTCCGATTAAAATATTTTCTACCGCTGTAATTGTTTAATAATATACTCTATAAATATTTACATTTGACATTGAGAAAATAAGTTATAAACACTGAGCTAATGGCAGCTAAATAAGTAGGGTCTGGCCAGTCATTGTTGCGTCACTGTTTCTTGGACGTTCTAATGAAACGTTCGAATCACACGACCACTCAAGCCAGATCACACCGGTGTGATCATACGCGCAAAAGGGTTAACAGACAAGAGGGGATAAAGTTAATTAAAGGTGTACAGACCCTGTAGGACCACAGGCGAAGTTTATGGTCCTGACACAGAGCAAAGATGAACGTGTCGTCCTCCAGCTCCCTCACAGCCAGACTCAGTGCCAGATCCCCAGGACTTTGCTCACCTCTGGGCAGGGCGCGCACACACACACACACACACACACACACACACACACACACACACCAGCGTTGGTCAACAGAACGGGGAAAGCGCACTTTATCTTTTTCAATCAAATATTGAATCTAGAAAAAATCAGAAATAGGGCATGCGCCATTAAACCACCAACTGGTGTTTTTCCCCCTTGGAATATGCAGATCTTTTCTAACCTGATGGCAGTGGGCATCCATCCAGCCAGTCTCTGCATCACAGAGCTCCTCTTTAGCTCCAGAATGCTCACACTGCCCTGTGTGTCATGTGGGGGCAGGGTGATAACCAGTAGCCCCCCGGTGGGTGATGCCAGGGCATAGTGGGCCTCACCCTGTTGGCTGAGCCAGGCTGCCGAGGCCGTGGGCCCTGATGTCTGGCCCGTCGAACTGGGGATCACTGCGCTGTGGGCCGGGTCCTGCAGACTCAGCTTCCCCACGTCGGTGAAGATAGACTGCATCTGGAGCTCTGTCACCAGCTCCTGGAGACAAGAGGAGGCATTTGCATTCAACTCAGCGTGTTGACAGGAACCAGAGGGTTGCGTTGACCATCAGAAAAGTAAGAGGTGTTCTGGTAAGAGACTTACACTGCGGTACATTCTGGTTTATGGTTTACAGGTGTCTTAATAAGGCACTTACACTGCGGTACATTCTGGTTTAGAGGACTTGCACTGCGGTACATTCTGGTTTAGAGGACTTACACTGCGGTACATTCTAGTTTAGAGGACTTGCACTGCGGTACATTCTAGTTTAGAGGACTTGCACTGCGGTACATTCTGGTTTAGAGGACTTACACTGCGGTACATTCTGGTTTAGAGGACTTACACTGCGGTACATTCTGGTGGGGTGAGGCAACACCAGCCGATGTACAGTCTGGTTAGTGACAATGAGGATGACAACATTGTTGAGGGTTTCCTGGAAGTGAACGCCTCCCGGCAGCAGGTGGCAGTTTGTGATCTTCAGCTTGACAGCGTTGTTTAGTAGGTTGGTGTCCAGAGACTGCTCTACCAACTGAACAGTGTCTCCAGACGTGGACCTGGACAGAGGACATGGACGGCACAGCATGATGGAAACGTACACAATCACTTCTGGATCAGACTGTCGACCGAACTAATATGTAAACAGCGAAAATGATACCTGAAATGGCTTTATCCTGAGTAAGTAAATCAGACGCATTAGCATTCATGATAAGAGCATAACTAGCTACAATAAATTGCCAGCACTACTCACCAGTGTACGAATCGGTTGCTAGTGATGGAAAGGAGTTTTCCACTTTCCTCATAGCTGAAGCCTCCTGCGCTGTCTGGGTACTTCACACCGCCATGCAGCGCATTAAGACCTGATAAACCAAATATGACATTTGGTCAGTTCAAATAGTAACGTTATGGTGACTGGGAATAATGACAACCTGACACTGTTTTGGTCTGACAGACAGGTGGATTCACCGCTTGTTCAGTGTGAGCCATTAGGACTGACCATAACAACTGTACATTTCAAATATGTCAACTTCGTTAAAACGAGAAGACCCGGCCGTTCCTCACTAGGTTAGTCAGCCACCACATTGACATGCATGAATGTACTACAGTAGTGTCATGTCGACAGAGGTGCATTGTTTTTGCAGTAAGTTAAGGTACTGTAGTTAATTAAGCCGGCTAACATACGGGGTAAAACAACACAAGAGGTACAAGGCGCTATGAGGTTTACTAGTTAGTGATGCAGATGCATGGCTGTCAGTAGCTAATATGCTACCTAGCTAACCCGTCTGCCGCGCTAGCTGCGTTAGCATGCACGGTCAGTCAAGACTTCACTACATTGTTGGGCGCAAATGTATCTAACATAAACACGTCAAGAGCGGATGATTATTTTAATATTGATCGAGGTTCACCTAGGTTTACAGTTATCTCCCGGAATCTAGGTAGGGTTTCCCTCTCAAATCCACATATTTCTATGTAACTCCTTTCTAAGACCGCCGCCATCTTCACCGCATTGAATTGTGGGATTGCTGTGGGGAGGAAACTGGGCGCCTTCGGGCCTTTCAAAAATTTAAAGCTGTAGCTCTGTGCAAAGACAACCTCTGGATGTGCTCAGTTTTCAAATATCTCTCTCTATCGTTTTCTTTCGCATAATAACATATAACACAAGTTTCTCATTTTCCGTTATATAGCTTTGTTCGGCATGATATTTTCAAAATTATTATTTTGCATTTAAGGGAGGAGACAATTATGTGTGTTATGAGATTTTGTCAACATTTGCACACATTTCAGTTTGGGGCAAGGTGTCTCAATGGTGTTTGGGCAACTTGCCTCAGTAAACATAGACCCATAGAACCTGCTAAAAATATTGTGATATTGTGTGAACCGCTCTAATAATAGTATTAAACTTACACACTACATGCCTATTGTATGAAACAGAATATCCAGACACACACACACACACACACTACTTCATACAGTGTAATACATCATGTGTGGTGTAATTAATTGCATTGTGGCAACAAGATTAGTCTAATTAGTCAGACACAAAAGCCTTTTACAAAAATAAGCATTAGTACATCAGTGTTCATAAACACTGCATCTGTTCTGTAAAGACATTAAGCATTTCAGACAGTTATCTACAGCATTACATTACATTCCGATTTCAACAATTACTGTGGTCTATGTCTGTGCCGCCACAGAACATTCAAATCATTTCCTTGTTTTATCCGTGCGCTATTAGACTCCAGGGAGCAGCAAAATCGCTGAGCGCTCTACAGGCTTCTCCTCCGTTAGCCTCATAATCTGGTTCAATTTCTTATTTGCTAAGTGCATTAACACATACCCATAATTATATGTAGTGTAAATGTGTTGCTAGTGGTATACAACATACGGAGACATAATACAGGCTCATTAGGGGCCACAGCTTGGGGTGTATGTGTGTTCGGTCCTGATCGCTTTGTATGGACCGCCTGACCTCTGCCTGTAATTGAATGGGCCTCTGCCAGACTGCTGTAGAATTGGTTCCACTTGTTTGGCAGAACAATTGTCAGGTGGTATGGTTTGTAGATGAAGATTTTCTTAATACCTTTTCAAACAGAGGGAGGTTTATCAGATGTGGATTGCCCTTTCAGCCTGGTTCCATACTTTCTTTTAAAAACACAATACCCGACACAAGCTATTTTACGAACCCACTACGGTGCATTAATGTCTCCTCTGTGGGCTTCTTTCTTGGTGTGTGGACACTCACGCCCTTTGTGAACCAAGGCGTGTTTTCCCCGAATTACTCAAAGTGTTTCGAGGGAATGCAGAAATCTACATTTTGTCACGTTCCAAATCAGAATTAACATGTAAACATACAAACCAGAAAGCCATGACAACCCTCCCGGCGCCAAGGTACACAGGGTGTGTAGTGCTAGCGTGGCTGTGAAAGCTACATCTTAAAACAAAATGCACCGATTCACTCATAACTCTGCCATGGCTCTGTGCCACTCTGTCAAGTTTGGCAGCATAAAGCATAGTTTAGAAACCCACTTATTTTTTTCCCCATTAGTTCATGAGATGGCATTTTTTGTAATTGCATTCTGGATGTGTGCTAGATATACCCTGTATATATACAGGCGACTCCTTCACAGAAACATCCTGTTCATGATAAACTACTTGCAACAATCTGTCACACGTTTCTTCACCCAATACCATGTTCGATGACCATTATTTAGAATACACTGGGGTACTCTGACGACGTCTGAGAGTGATCTCCTTCAACCTTTAGTTAAATTAGCATTGCCTGTTGATGAGGCAGCAAAGAAGAAAATATGTTAATGTTTCAAACTCAGACTCCTTTAAGAATATTCTCTTTACCGTTTACACACTATTAGTATGCCATTGCAACCTGGTCGTATTTCTTTTCCCTGTGGCCAGCTCGTCTTTGCTTTTATATAAGCCTCGGCCTGTCCAGTTTGTTATTGTCATCTTTTGCTTAATAGATGTCCTCTGTTAGCGCGCCGCTTGTGTCCTGCCAATCTGACCGTGACAACGTTATTGCACAAACAGTATTAACTATATGAGGAAACACAGACAATTAAAAGAAATGTCAGAGAGTTTGCATGGCACAGAAACTAACCCGTGACGCATGGTAGACAGTACTTGACCCCTTGCTCTTCCAGCAGACCCAATGTGTGAGTGTTAAGGTGACCAGAGGAATGAATATATCTTCAATACCGGCCAAGGACAAACAGAGACTATCACATCCTGTGTACGTATATCTTATATTCCTGCTGTGATTACAAACATGGGTTTAATAGTTCTCTGCATTCTGGCTTGGATGAGAATGCTTCTACTGCAAATGCATTTGACAAGTTACCTGAGTCAGAACATGTATTCAACTATACACACACATACTATGCACTTTGTGATGAATATTCAATTTGGAGTTCCCACATGTACTGTTTCACGGGCTAATGGTCTGCAATAACGTCAAATTAGGACAGTGAACCTATTTAAACTGCACATTTAAATTGATGATTAAACACTTTTCTCTAATCAGGAAGTAAAGGCAAAATATTGTAAATAACGTTGTCAGGGCACTGTTAAATAATAAATAACCAAGGACGCTGGTCTTTAGCAATTACCTAGCGGGCCGAAATAGCTCAGTTGGGAGAGCGTTAGACTGAAGATCTAAAGGTCCCTGGTTCGATCCCGGGTTTCGGCAGTCATTTTGGGTTCAGTCGAATGTACCGTAGTCCGCACACCATGACATCATTCGTTCAGTATCCGATCAGACGCACATCGTGATAAACTCCTGTTCCAAACATTTAACTGCAGGACCGGCTGTGCAAGTCGAAATATTCCCTTGGCTACTAAGGTACTAATTTGAGTCAGCCCCAAAACTGACCACTAGGGGTCCACACATTACAACTGATCTCTGTCAGTGCCGCAATGGTCGCTGTTTTTGAGATTTGTCAGGTCTTATTAATTTTGTAGCAGCTCTCCCTTTCCCATGTATAATGTAAATGTAATATTTACCCATATGCTTATTCTAAAAAAATAGTCTCTGATCTCCACAAGTGCATAGTAGAAATGGTTTAGTGGATTCAGCCTTGATCTGTTAAACTGTTTAATCAAACTCCCTATCTTCCTAAAACTGTGAGAAAAGTATTGTTTTCTATGGCATTATCACATGACTTGCAGAATCAATGAGCTCAACAGAACAACGTTGTGTGCATTCCTTGTCTCTTGAACTGACAGATTGAAATAGATACCGAATAATTTGTGACAGACAGTAAGGGATTCAAATCAGATCCGTGTGCATGTTCCCATGCTTTATCAATGCCATGCCCATGAAGAGATACCCTCATGACACATTGTTTGTAAATGCAGACCAAAACGACTAACAGAACATTCACAACATGTGCATTTTAAATGTGTTTTATTATAAAC
This sequence comes from Dallia pectoralis, assembly GCA_029465975.1. NCBI lineage: Eukaryota > Metazoa > Chordata > Actinopteri > Esociformes > Umbridae > Dallia > Dallia pectoralis. The sequence continues at coordinate 6,666,659 of CM055740.1, read as the reverse complement.
ATGTAAACACAGATCCTATCTTATTATAATAACATATTTATACCAATAGAACAGGTCTTTATAAGCATAATATCCTGCCATAATTGTGAGACCTAGTATGGTTGTATTGATTTGACAAGCCAGCAAAATGGCCAGCCCGATTCACAAAAAATTGAAGACTTCTATATACATGTTACTACCATCAAATTAAAAAGGAATAGAGCGATATCAAATAAACATGGTCCTTAGTGTGCTTAACATTTAAACCAATTCTACTAACATTTATCTTGTTTTAACAACACAGTGTCTCTTTATTAAAAAATAACTTTCTCATAACAAGAACTAATGAAGAAGGCAAAATGTCATACATCCAAAAAACGTGTCTGCCAAGAAATTGAAAATAAATCATTAAACCAGGTTTGGCTTACGAATAACTTTGACAGTTAGGGATTACATGTGAATTTTTGTAGCTACAGTATCGTTGCTATATAACCAAATGTCACATCATTAACATGTAATCAGGATCTATAACCTAAACCACGCCTACTATAATCAAAAAAGTAAAGCCGGATAAAAATGTAATAAAACTATGCTTTTACTGTAACCTCTACATTGACAGATTGTGCTACTGAGCTTTATTTACAACCCTGTCTGGTGTTAAAATCATTAACGTTTCTGTCTGACTTAAACTCAATTAGGAAACCATCGTCAAACCGAGATTGCTTATCTGTTCGACGTTCTGTGTCAGTATCAGGATCACGACCCAGGAACCTCTCTGTAAACGTAGGTGGTATGGAGGCGATTCAGGGGGTCCTGTAACCCCTTCCTGCCCTTCCCCACCCTATACTTCCCATAAGGCAGGCTTTGCATTTTCTGCACCTCCTCCCAAACTGAGACGGGCCACCTCCTCTTAGCTTCAACACCTGCTCCTACAGCTCTTCAAACAGAAGATGTTGGCCCGGTATTTTAAAGATGGCCTGAATGTGGGTCGGAAAAGATGAGAGGAAAGCGAAGAAGCTAGGTCAGCAGTCGTTTTTGTTCAGAGTGTTAAGCGCGTGGTGACAGAACAGAAAAAGCGGTCCTTTCAGCAACCGGCAGCCATTCAGGACAATCAGGAAGTGAAACACTTCCGTCCCTTTCACTTCTCCCCCTCTCCCCAAATCCCCACTGGAGTCACTCTCAGGACCCTCCGTGTCTCCCCGGTTGAAGCCCTTGCCAGGACATGAGATCTATCCGGGGCGAGTGGTTAGTTCCGGTCTGTCCAAACGACCCGGGTCAGGAGTACACTGGCCCCACTGATGACTGCCTGGCTGCCCAGTACAGCCCCCCCACCTCCCTCATCCCCTGCTCCCCTCTCTCCCACACCACCAACAGGAAACCATTGTACCCGCTGTGTGTCCGTACAATGAGGGGAGTCACTGTGTGCCAAGTTCCCCAGAGGGCTGGGCTTTGGGGAGGAGAGGGGGGCAAGTGGCCTAGCCTCGAGCCAGACCCGTATAGCCGGCCTCATCTATCACTGTCTGACCGTCCGGCTCTCACATCTCTGGTTTCAGAAGCCATCTCTTTGCCTCGCACTCTCCCTCAGGGAGGAAGACACTCCCGTCAACTGTGTGGTAGGAACCGATCTGGAGGGGACTCCCAGGTGGTGTGACTTCCATCTGGGCGAACAGACCACTGGGTTTGCCTACTTGACTGTGCTGCAGGCTGATGGGCGGCTGGGCAGCCTGAAGGGCAATAAGAACTGGCAGGTATGTGCCAAGGACTGACTGTTCTTCACCACATCGCACGAGCACAGCATAGAACGCCACTTCATTACATTAGCATTCTCAGGCTCCCGGCGAACCACACAGACGTATGCCAATCCGACCAGGCCCCAGTGTAATCTGATCAGCCAGCTGAGGGGGGAAGCCGGTTGAGCCGACTTGTCCCAAATCACACCCTGTTCAGTTTCGAGTGCACTACATTTGACCGTAGTAGTCGGAGCTCTTTTGGGCAGGGTCCTATTTCGTGCTGCCGTATTTGACCAGGTATCAGATATCACTCTAATGTGTCATTAACAGCAATGATCTGGGAGATATTAGGGTTAATTTACCCAGGGGCAGAATATTTTTTTCCCTTGCTGTCTCGTTGGGCATGTTTATTTATAAACTAAATATAAGCTAAATAGCGTGCCATTCAGGATGAGGATAAAGCCCCCCCCTCCCCCAGACACAAACAGCCCAATACCGAAACCCTGCCCCCCAAGCCGACAAATTCTGATTGGACGGTTAGCCTAAACATAATTAGCCAGTTTTGGCCCGGGGTCGTCATTCAATTAGGCCTGGTGAGCAGGAACAGTAGCTCCCTTCAATCGTTTAAAAATAGCCGTAAATATGTGGCAGCACCTCTGGGTTTCACGCCAGGAACAAACAACACCAAGAGCTCTGCCCTAACTTCAACTTCCTCTGTCTCGCCAAAAAAATTCAGAAAAGTAGAAAACATTATGGTTTAATTCCGGAAAGCAACAAGGCAAAATTATTTTGGCTAATTTCTGAAATAACAAGAGTGAGTAAATTGACAGCTTAATAATTCCAGTGGACATTTTGTTGACTGGCATTTAGGCCCCTCCTCTTTTGTATCCTTATTTACATACTACAGGCAGCTGTCCACCTTGATTGATCCCAAGGTGATATACACTTGCTAATTTGACAAAGAACAACTGTCACACATTCAAACATAACGTCAGTAAGAAATTCAGTGGAATAAAGGAATGCAAAACACCAACTATGATATCATCAAGGTACAAGCTCAAACAGTCACACACACATGCAGCTGTCAGTCATTATCAAAGGCCAACTGCTATATCATAAGATGGCACTGGCTGCTATATCCTGTGTTTAACCTAAATAACGTTGGCCTATCAGTGACCCGTTCTGCACCCAGTAACCCCGCTGCTGGGATCAAAGTTTTAATCCAAAATAGCACATTTGGAAGCCAGAGCAATATTCATATTAGTCTCCAAGATGATTAGCAATCCGTGGGGACAGAGGAGCTTTTATTGACAACACGCAATTACCCAGTGAATAACATTTCCGTGACATTTGACCTATCCGAACGGGCGCCACCCAAGACACATGGTGTTTACATGCATATGAGCCATTGCTCCAGGCTTTCAGGCATGCAAACACAGGCACTTTTGCGCAAACACAGCACAAATATGTTGACTAGGATGTGTTCCACCGTATGGTTGGGTAAACATGCACCGAGTTAAAATCTGCACGACGTATATGACCTGAAGAGGCGATCGTCGCACTAGCTCCCACTTCACATACAGCTACATTATATGTAACTATTAAAAAATATATATATCCAGATTCAGCTTTGAATTGCGTCTCGACACCCCTAGACATAAATAAATATGACACAGATTTCGCTACACCTTTTTATAGACGCACGAGCGCCACGCACGAACCACAGAGGATTCGCATCTGGAATAGCCCAATACGTTATTGGTTCAACGCACCCGCCCCGCCCGCATCGCACCGCCCGAGTCCCCCCTCTAACCAACCTGCGCGCTAGACCGAACTCAGCGCCGGGGTCCCGTCTGGTCTAGACTAGATCTCTCATACGTCGACGGAGCCGGAGACTCATTCTCCCGGTCGTCTCTATCTCTCTGTGCGGTTTGAAACTCGGGAGGATATGTGACATTAATGCGTTGTTTCGCGTCCAGTGTGGTGTCCTCCTCCTCTCCCCAGCAGACCGCTACAGTAGGAAGATGGCGTCGGAGGGAGCGAGCGGGGAGCAGCAGCAGCCTCCTCCTCCGATACAAACACTGGCAACCGCGGTGCTCGGAAGTATCGAAGCGGTAAGAAGACCCTTTATCGCGATAGACTAACTGGTTGTATATCTGTAGGTTGTGCGTCTGTGCGTGAGGTGTGTTCGTGTGCAACCAAACGCACGATAATCACGACCAAAGAAAGATATGATTTCTCAAAGGGGCATTTCTTCAAATCTTGAAACAACATCAATACATTTTAATCGCGACAATGTAGCGAGCAGCAAAACATTTTTTTTAATTCAATTGTGTACACAGACTACAAAACCACAGGACAGTGACAGTGAAAATGAAAATACTATGGGAATGGATTCGTGGTTAGGTGTTTTTTTTAACCCTCTGTGTTATCTTACCACAAATAATAGTCTGCACGGTGTCGGCTACAGCCTGATATTGGGGACACGTAGTAAAGACTCTGATTTGCGGTGATGTTATAAATGTAACAATGTTGTGTCAATATTGACCTGTACCTGAAACACAACATGTCAAAGTGTTGTGTAAAAAAAACTGTGCGGTTCGTTTTTGCTTTGTGTCGGCGAGGCTCTGATGATGTGCAGATATGTTCCTCTGATGTAGCAGCTCACTTTGAAAAAATAGATTAAAGAAGAAGGCCCTGCTACTAGATATATGCTGGCCTATAATTATGGATCTACGAGCCAAACCTCTACAATCGCAGATCTGCCACTCCTGTGTGGTTATTTCTCCAGGCCTGCTTACCGTCATTTTTTTCTTGCCACCAATGGACCGTTTTTAAACAGGATGAGGTAGATGTTTGTTTTTCCCACAGCCTCCCAGCTAATCGGGCTCAGTTGCACTTGTTTACGCTCATCTAACTGGGAGTTCTCACACTGGTCCTATTTCTCACAGGTTGCAACATATGTGCCCTGGTACCGACTTGCTGCTACCCCCTCTGTGCAAATTAATCAATGTTTTACCCCTCACGGGAGGGGGCCGTAGAACGCTTCCCTGGTTATGGTTTGCTTGGGTTGTTCCGTGTGTACTGTTAAGTCAGACTGTGGCTGACTGTCCACGGTTCAGTCAGTTCTTGCAATATGGCCACAGTGCCGGGCAGTCTCTTATTACTTTGACTCTTAACTACTCTTGTTCCTAATGTCACATTTCTAATGTATTTACATCTAGGTTACGAGTAATATAAAATACTTTTCTGGTTTGAGGTTAAAACGCCACTGTAAATAAAGACTTCTCGACTAGAGAAATCCCTAAGGACGAGGAGAGCGAACCAGACTATCGAAACGCGAGGAAGCGAGTAGATGTGGGTGGTGGTGGTGGTAGAAGAGAAAGACGAGAAACGCTCGAGATGGAAGGAAGGAAAGAGGGCACAGAGAAAGACTAGTGAGAGAGAGAGAGAGAGTGATAGAGAGAGGGTGTGGGGGCGGGAGTGTGTTCACTGGAGACGTGTATGTCTATATTGGTCCTAATTTCAGTGACTCAGCTGACATAGCTTAGAGTACCGTGTCAGCCAGGCCAGCCTGCCCGGAGCTACTGAGCGCGCTCGGTACACACCGGACTCCTGGCTGGCGCTAACGGCTCGTAGAGGAGTTAGCATTTAGTGTTCATTTGAACAGGTGCCTTGAAGCCGCCACAGCACGGCAGCCGACTGTTCTCCATGTATCACTGTCTCTCAAAAGTCTCCCTGCTTTGCAGTCCAAGCTGTCCTCTGTTTAGAGGGGTTCTATATAACCCCCATGCATGCCATAGTTAAATAAAGCACTTTGCTCTTTGCATACCCATGCAAGACCCTCTTTTGTTTGCCCTCGATGGGGGAGTTTCCCCTGTGAAGGGTCCTCGAGCATGGTCAGTCCCAACTTGGTTTGGAGAGGGGTCAGAGGTCGAGGGCTGGTGGTGGTGGTGGTGGGGCCACCCTAGTCACATCCCCTAATTCAACCGATCGCACTAGTTAGGGTGCCAAACGTTTTTACCAGGTGTTTGTAACGGATGTGAATGTGGCCAGCGCACATTCCCTCTCCATGACAACTGCAATGCTTGACACATAGTGGAGATGCACTCCAATGGAACAACGGTTCTGAACCAACCTACCAACTTTTATAACCTAGCTGATATATATATATATATAGGTTATAAATTGCACCCGTGTTCCTGTAATGTGTCCCATTACCCATGAGGCTCTGATCGAAGACAGTGGACTGTTGATAAGACTTGCCGTTTGGGATGTAACCTGCTCGTTTGACTCTCCTGCACACCGTGCAGAAATGCAGGCGACTGAGCACTGAGGTGAATACCAGGCAGACTTTAGTTGGGTCAGTGTCAGGTGAGCCTTGCACGACTTCCTGTTGCCATTTCTCCTAATGGCTGACCGGCAGCACGATGCGAGAGAACTGCCGTGTGGGACTGGACGTCGCTCTGGACGCTCGAAACGGAGTGAATCGTCGTTTGCTTGATTCTTCGCTGTTAACCGCATCCCGGCTGGGTTCGTGCCGTTTTAATCTAAACATGATGCCAAGTGTTCTGAAGTCTTCAATCTCAAGTGTAAGCTTGTCTAGCTCTTTATCCAGTGTAAATACTTCGCAAAGCTATATTTAAAACCCTTAGGCCTCGGATTTGGGAAGAAGTTGGCGAATTGTTATCTCAAGAGCCAAGACTGTCTTGTAATCAGGACAGACATAGTATTCCATGTCCCTGTATTTGGGAGCACTTTGAACGTGCACGGCTAAAACAGTCCTGCAGTAAATACTGACAATGATTTAACAGAGCTCGGAAGGAGAACGCTGGATCAATGATGAGAATGGAGGGATCTTGGCAGGCATTCAAATGTATGTTAGTAAATCACACATCTTTGCCCGAGTGATTGAATGTTGCCTGAGTGCACAGGCACACATACATGTGTGTGTTTGTGCAGATAAAATATAACACTTCTGACAAAAGGAAGTAACCTCCCCCCACCAGTTCGTATTTCTTTTTTTATAGTAATAGCCATGTAATAGGAAAGTTCCTTCGAATGAAATAAAGTCTTGAATTGGATGTGTTTGAGACAAGCTTTGTACAGATGTTCAGTACTAGCTAAGTAACTTTCTTTTATATCAAATTTTATCTCTGAATTTCCTTTGTTATTTCCTGCATGTGAGTTTGGATGATTTTCATTGGGCATCAACATACTGGATGCATTTTATTTTTTGTGAAGTTAAGACGATGAGTCTTTATCTTGTCAATCGACAATCAGAGCAAGCGTCATTTCAATGATGAAGAGTGGACCAACCAACCGTGTTCTATGTCCCCGCTCTTCACCAAATAAGCTACCAGTATGCCACCGAAGGTTAACCATTGGAACAATGTAAAGCTTGGTTATTTTTGGTTTAGAGGAGTTGGTGTTGATACTTCAGTTCCCTTTTTAGGGGAAGTTTGAGAGGATGGAAAAGCCTTCAATTGATTGAAGATGCAGCAGAAACCGAAATTGGTCTTGAGTGGTCACTCACATTTACAGTGAACCTTCTCATTCTCTTCATCCTGCCTGTGGTTCTAACTTGTCAAGTCAGTGTTTAATGATGTGGCTGAATGCAATTGGACCTTAATGGCCCCAGGGTAGAACCAGACGATTAGCACAATAAGAACCTGCCTTAATTAGACTCAGCTTAAGACACAGGGAATGTATCTTGTGTTTGCCAGGAAACTCTTTTTATTAGTTTGTAAGTTGGTCATCTTCTTTACCCTCGAAGTGTCTGATCTCCTGATACATGTAATTATAACAAATGTTTATCAGGCTTTTGTTAAACCAGAGTTTAAGTGTTGATAGAAATCTCTAACCCAGTTATATCAAAAGGGTTTCTTCCTCCCTCAATCTCTCTCTTTGTATATAGTGAGGTTCACAGATAATAATTAGGTATCTTTGTTTGTTTGTGTGTGTTGCAGAAATGTGAGTTTAACATGGATAATCTGAGCAAACCAGAGCTCCTGACTCTACTGAGCATCATGGAGGGAGAGCTTGAGGCCCGGGACCTGGTTATAGAAGCCTTAAGGGTAAGTATGGAATATACACACACACACACACACAGATATGCACACACACACAGATATGCACACACGCAGACACACACTAAAGTCTTTGCCATAGAAGAAATTGTGATCTGGATATGGGTAATTTATCGCGATATGGGTAAATTATCGCGATCTGGGTAAATTATCGCGATCAGACGATTATATAATAGTTGACAGCCAGCTTGGTTGTATGCGACTCAGGCTTGTCAGTGCTTAGAGCTGGGTGTGCTGTTTAAACTCACCACACTGTAGTAAAACTGTAATGAGTGTTGAGCTAAGCAGCACAGCTCAACAGGACACCTCTCTCTACTCATGTGGATCAGATCATGCAGGCGTGATGGCGTTGAATAAGTTACAGTATGTGGACGGATGAATCTACAGCAGAGATTCCCCACTTTTTGCCCAACCCCCCCGCTGTTTTAGTTTTGTTTAAATATAATTTGTCAAGACTCAGGACGTGTTTTAGATTATTTAGTGATACTTAATATGAGCCTGATATTCTCAAATGTTATTCCGCTTCCAGATATGTTTTGATTTGCTGATTTATCTGAAGCATATATTTTAGTAAGTCTTCACTTCTGCAGAAAGAGATTAGACCAATAGATACAGAGATTTATTTGACTCCTCAGCTTATTTCTTACTGAAATCATGACTCCTTTATGTGTTCTTATGTATTGGTATAAAATATTACAAATGCTGCACCACGTACAGATACGATGGATGATGTGGTTAAAGAGTGATTTATGGGGATGATTCTACGATGGATGATGTGGTTGAAGAGGGATTTATGGGGATGATTCTACGATGGATGATGTGGTTAAAGAGTGATTTATGGGGATGATTCTACGATGGATGACGTGGTTAAAGAGTGATTTATGGGGATGATTCTACGATGGATGACGTGGTTAAAGAGTGATTTATGGGGATGATTCTACGATGGATGATGTGGTTAAAGAGTGATTTATGGGGATGATTCTACGATGGATGATGTGGTTAAAGAGTGATTTATGGGGATGATTCTACGATGGATGATGTGGTTAAAGAGTGATTTATGGGGATGATTCTACGATGGATGATGTGGTTAAAGAGTGATTTATGGGGATGATTCTACGATGGATGATGTGGTTAAAGAGTGATTTATGGGGATGATTCTACGATGGATGATGTGGTTAAAGAGTGATTTATGGGGATGATTCTACGATGGATGATGTGGTTAAAGAGTGATTTATGGGGATGATTCTACGATGGATGATGTGGTTAAAGAGTGATTTATGGGGATGATTCTACGATGGATGATGTGGTTAAAGAGTGATTTATGGGGATGATTCTACGATGGATGACGTGGTTAAAGAGTGATTTATGGGGATGATTCTACGATGGGATGAGTGTGGGGGATTTAAAGAGTGATTTATGGGGATGATTCTACGATGGATGACGTGGTTAAAGAGTGATTTATGGGGATGATTCTACGATGGATGATGTGGTTAAAGAGTGATTTATGGGGATGATTCTACGATGGATGATGTGGTTAAAGAGTGATTTATGGGGATGATTCTACGATGGATGATGTGGTTAAAGAGTGATTTATGGGAATGATTCTACGATGGATGATGTGGTTAAAGAGTGATTTATGGGGATGATTCTACGATGGATGATGTGGTTAAAGAGTGATTTATGGGGATGATTCTACGATGGATGATGTGGTTAAAGAGTGATTTATGGGGATGATTCTACGAAGGATGATGTGGTTAAAGAGTGATTTATGGGAATGATTCTACGATGGATGATGTGGTTAAAGAGTGATTTATGGGGATGATTCTACGATGGATGATGTGGTTAAACCGGAGGTTGACAAGCTGTTTCTTTCTAAGTTGTTTTCTTTTGTCGAGGTTACTAGCTGTCCTCCTCAGGGGCTGAATGCCAGGTTATTTTTGTGAGTAGAACCTTTTAGGCCTCTCTCCCTGCTGAATTTAGGTCAGAATCGGCACCGCAGTTCTTTTGCTCCGTGCTCCAGTTTGAGCCGTCCTGTCCTCTTAAACGTTTTAATGGGTTTCAAATGTGGGATGGTTGTGGGACAGACAATTTGGGACCGAGTCTGTGGACAGAATAGAAGCCAGTATGTCTGTAATGTGACGATACAGCAACATTGACGTGTAATATTAATGACATTAAAGCACATAAAAATACCCAATGCGCTTATTTATCTGCTGCCATTAAATATGATGTGTTAGATGTTACAGTTTCTCTATGATGTTTTCGTCTTTGCCGAGCTTGGTTTCGATCCATACCAAACGCATCTACAGTGTTTCCACTGGCCCCCTCCACAGCATATCGCTGATGAAAGATTAGAACCCTCTATACAGTCGAGATGACTGTTAGGGCAGGGGTGAGGGAAGGGGGTGACGGGTGAGTGGGAAGGGGGTGACGGGTGAGTGGGAAGGGGGTGACGGGTGAGTGGGAAGGGGGTGACGGGTGAGTGGGAAGGGGGTGAGTGGGAAGGGGGTGACGGGTGAGTGGCAAGGGGGTGACGGGTGAGTGGCAAGGGGGTGACGGGTGAGTGGCAAGGGGTGACGGGTGAGTGGCAAGGGGGTGACGGGTGAGTGGCAAGGGGGTGACGGGTGAGTGGCAAGGGGGTGACGGGTGAGTTACCTCGTTGCGTTGTCGCTGGCAACGGAAAATATTATTGGTGTAATTGACCGCGAAATCCCAGTACTCGTCATGGGGAACGTGCCAGATCTAATCTGGTCACTGAACAGAGGCTAAAAAGGGCCCATGGCACAAAATATGTTTCATGTAAACCACACTTTAATAATGCAAAAATAAACATGTTTATACTGTTGAATAACTGATCCGCGCACAGACAAGCTCTGTGCGCGTTTAGATGATTAGCTTTAGGTGGCAATCTATGCTTCACTATTATAGACGTCTGGCCGCCTCTTTGTAAAAAAACTTTGTGACAACCGCTAATGTAAAACGGGCTTCACGGCATTAATTTGTTGAATTAATTGACTGGGAGCCCATATTACCAGCCCACAAGGCAGTGTCGAATAAAGCATAATTGAAGCGGAATTGAGGTGGGATCTGCAATAAAGGACATTTAGGATGTCGTTCTGCATAATCAACCTGGCATTCTTTTGTGAACCCAACCCAGGTATACCAGCACACCTTTAGGGTGAATGTACGCTCCGTTCATGAGTTTAGGATGCCCCGTTCTAAGGTGTGGGTATTTATTATATTTGGGAATATCTCTTCTTGCGTCTCCCTTCTCTGTCTAAAGTCTATTACATCGTAGTAGCTGAATTGACCTCACTCAGTGGCCAGTCCCTGAGCTATACAAATATGGATGTCTCCTAAGGAAAGAGTCACATGACCATGGCTTGCTCCATAAAGCAGACAGCAAGGCGTCAAAGCAATTTGTTACTGGTCGATTAAGTGTTAAAATCCTCCAGGGACGTAATTTCCTGTACCTCAGATGTGTTCACCCTCCTGGGCTTTTTACACCGAGCAGTCAGTCCTGTGGGGGGGAAACGGTGGTGGATGAGAGACCGACGCTGTTCGGCAAGAATCAGCTGACGGCACCTCAGAACATGCTATTAAGCAACCGTCCCTGTTTGCTCTGTCCCCAGGTCGTTGTTGTGAATAAGTGTTAAAGTAGCAAACGTTAGTAGAACCCCCAAGACCTCAGCCAAACAGAGCGGTTCTCTGGTATGTCATGTAACTGTTCTGCTGCATCATAAATATACAGTCGTCTAGTCTGCCGTAACAACAATATCAGGGCGTCCGCATGAGCCAACATGTCTGTGGGATATTTCAGAAACTCTGTGGAATCTTCGGACTGAAGATCTCCGGCTGTAGGCAAAGAGGTCCAGATTCACAACAAGATTGGTTTAACTAATATACGGACTGCTGAGTATAGATCTCCTGTGATTAATATATCGGAGATACGCTTCTGTTAGTTAGCCCCATTGCCTGGACACAGGCTGCCCCTATTTCATTCCTAGTCTTTCGCTGCTGACAGTTATATGGTTGCCGCTACGCAGCTAGCTAGCTGACAACATGCTTCACAATCAAGTAATATCAGACCACATTTATTGCCTCCGAGGAAGGCTCGTCTGATGCCAGTCTGATACGATATGTGCTCGTCTGATACAAGACGTGAGATTTTCATCAGTAAATATTGTCTTATCTAAGGGAACTCTGGAACATTCCACCTTCTCAAGAAGGGAAGAGACAGCAGAAAGATAGTATGAAACGAAAACGAAAAAGAATAAAGCATGGAGACAGAGGAGCCCGAATGGGAGAGATGAAGAGGAAGACATCCAGTGAAGGAAGAAAGTATTTGATCCCTTGCTGATTTTGTACGTTTGCCCACTGACTAAGACACGATCAGTCTACTGTCCTCCTTCACTGTAACTGTATATTGAGAAGGTAGAAGGGGAGAGCGAAAGAGACGGGGGGGAGAGAGAGGTATAGAGAGGGCCGTATCCACAATGTGCCAGGGAGGGGTTGGCTAACAAAACCCCTGAAATTGCCGGAACAAACCGGGTCGTAAAAATAATGTCACCTGGAGACCAGCTGGTTACTGGCCAGAGTCTGTCTACACCGGGCAGATGGGGAGTCCTGTTATGTTCCAAACCGAACGCGCCCACAGTACAGAACATCTGATGCTCCAGTCCTCTGAGATTCCGGCGAGATACGGTGTGATGGGCTGTTCGGCGTGATACGGACATTTGTTTGCGCCGTTTGGGCGTTATTAAGAGGCTTGGATGGCCGCGATTAATTAGCGTCGGGCTAACGCTGGCTGAGCCGGCGTATCGAGTTTCATCCCGGACAATACAAGGGGCCCGAGAGCAGATTAGCCAAACCTGTCACGTGGTTAGTTCAACGGCAGCGCTCTCATTCTTGCTGTTGCCGTGTCTGCCGAACATCAGCTCTCCTCTACCAGGTTCGGCCCAAAAACAATCAAGGCCTCCAGTTCAGCTTCACCAATCAATAACAACTGGATAGGTGAAGCTATGTGGTGTCTCAGATCAGTGTTTCCCACCAGGATACGACGTACTGGCTGTGTTTTCTAACAGACCACAGCAGGCCCAGCTCTGTGCTGTGTGTCTACATTTCGCCCGTTGGTGTCTTTCTGCTGCTTTGTGGACTGGTTGGGTCCCCACGTCAGAGCTACCCGAGAATCGGGCCCCTACATGTTAAATGTTACATAATGGCATTATGTAGTCAGCTTTGATGTGTTCCATGATGCCTCACCAACCATGGTTTCTTGTGTCACATTTGAAACGATCTGTGCTATTTCAGGCATGGCCTGTTTCAGGGAATTATTCACATTTTCTCTCTCGCTCTCTCTGGTCAATCTAGGCGTCTGCTTAGTCTTCAGTTGGTTTAACCCTCTCTTCTCTCTCACCGCACATTAAGATCCAACCACTTGACTCGTCAGTCTGCATAGCAACCAAACCCCCTCCTGCTTGGCAACAGAGCTCTTGTATAGCTTTTTGGGTCACGTTACACCGCTCCTGGCTGGCCTGGCCTCTTCTAATTGTAAGGAAGCTTTTGAGTAGCAGAGTAGTAACTACCCCCATCACCACCGCCGACTACCCCCATGACCACCGCCGACTACCCCCATGACCACCGCCGACTACCCCCATGACCACCGCCGACTACCCCCATGACCACCGCCGACTACCCCCATGACCACCGCCGACTACCCCCATGACCACCGCCGACTACCCCCATGACCACCGCCGACTACCCCCATGACCACCGCCGACTACCCCCATGACCACCGCCGACTACCCCCATGTCTGTCATTAACAGGGTCCCTCAGCATCTATCTGTCTGTGTGATGCACCTGTGTCCTTTTCCTCATTCCTCCTCTGTTTCTCCATTCCTCCTCTGTTTCTCCATTCCTCCTCTGTTTCTCCGTCTGTTTTTGTAACTGTCCTTCTACCATATCATCTACCTTGTCCATCTCTGTCACAGGACAAAACGGAAATAGCCTCCCTTTCTCAACTGGACACTCTTACACCCCCTCCCCCCTTTCATTATACTGCACTTACACTACCTACCTCTCTCTTTTTTCCCTCAATCACCCTCTGCTACCGACCACGGTTCTACCGACCACGGTTCTACCGACCACACGTGTAATGTCTGTAAGGCCCAGCCATTCATGAACAGTACGGTGTGTTGAGCTAAGCATTATGGTATACGTGCATGAATGTTTAGTGGACCAGACCTTGTTAGCTGTTGCAGAAAATTGACCACATACGCACACCCACACACACCCACACACACCCACACACACGGTGATAGGGTTTGTTGCTCAGGACAGAATAAGAGGAGCAGCTGTTAAAGTTACATCACCAAGCAAGAGTTGCTGTCGCTATGGTCGTGATGCGGCCGAATACACGAGAGAAAGGAAAAAGGGGGATACTTGTAGAGCAGGAAGAGGGATTCTGATGTTGACCCCCTCTAAACACTCAGCTTTCTCACCCGCTGTATTCCTCACCCCTCAGCCTTCACACCCGCTGTATTCCTCACCCCTCAGCCTTCTCACCGGCTGTATTCCTCACCCCTCAGCCTTCACACCCGCTGTATTCCTCACCCCTCAGCCTTCTCACCCGCTATATTCCTCCATCTCACCCCTCAGCCTTCACACCCGCTGTATTCCTCACCCCTCAGCCTTCACACCCGCTGTATTCCTCACCCCTCAGCCTTCACACCCGCTGTATTCCTCACCCCTCAGCCTTCACACCCGCTGTATTCCTCACCCGTCCGCCTTCTCACCCGCTGTATTCCTCACCCCTCAGCCTTCACACCCGCTGTATTCCTCACCCCTCAGCCTTCTCACCCGCTGTATTCCTCACCCCTCAGCCTTCACACCCGCTGTATTCCTCACCCCTCAGCCTTCACACCCGCTGTATTCCTCACCCCTCAGCCTCCACACCCGCTGTATTCCTCACCCCTCAGCCTTCACACCCGCTGTATTCCTCACCCGTCCGCCTTCTCACCCGCTGTATTCCTCACCCCTCAGCCTTCACACCCGCTGTATTCCTCACCCCTCAGCCTTCACACCCGCTGTATTCCTCACCCCTCAGCCTTCACACCCGCTGTATTCCTCACCCCTCAGCCTTCACACCCGCTGTATTCCTCACCCGTCCGCCTTCTCACCCGCTGTATTCCTCACCCCTCAGCCTTCACACCCGCTGTATTCCTCACCCCTCAGCCTTCTCACCCGCTGTATTCCTCACCCCTCAGCCTTCACACCCGCTGTATTCCTCACCCCTCAGCCTTCTTACCCGCTGTATTCCTCACCCCTCAGCCTTCTCACCATCATAAAGCAGCCTTGACAATCCCCATGCAGTCCCCATCTGTCATTGTTATTGTGTCGAACTCGTGTGAGACAGCACCTGATACCAGATCGATGCTCCTACACTGATGACCCAGCGTCTGTATGTCAAGAGAAAGGCCTTCCACTGTGTCCATGTGCCACTGAATCCATCAACCTCAAGGTTCCTATTGGATAGTATTCATGAACAGCTCCTATTGGATAGCATTCATGAACAGCTCCTATTGGATAGCACATACTTTCATATGAGTAGTTATGATGAATACTAGCCTACCACACCGGTTAGCCATATGGAAAATAAACCAGGGTGCTTCTTGGTTTTAATCCTTGTTGGTGCTTTTATTGTGTTTACACTTGTATCTAGCTGGAGCCACTTCGTGCTGTACACATTGCAGTTATCAAATAAAGGACATGAATCAATCTGTGGCAATGGTCCAGACAGACAGAGTGAGTGAGTGAGAGACTCTGTGAAGGTCTGGTCCTTAAGGGTTGATATATGGTCTATATAGGCTGGACTGGTCTCTGTAGGCTGGTCTGGTCTCTGTAGGCTGGTCTGGTCTGTAGGCTGGACTGGTCTCTGTAGGCTGGACTGGTCTCTGTAGGCTGGACTGGTATCTGTAGGCTGGTCTGGTCTCTGTAGGCTGGTCTGGTCTCTGTAGGCTGGACTGGTCTCTGTAGGCTGGACTGGTATCTGTAGGCTGGACTGGTCTCTGTAGGCTGGACTGGTATCTGTAGGCTGGACTGGTCTCTGTAGGCTGGACTGGTCTCTGTAGGCTGGACTGGTCTCTGTAGGCTGGACTGGTCTCTGTAGGCTGGACTGGTCTCTGTAGGCTGGACTGGTATCTGTAGGCTGGTCTGGTATCTGTAGGCTGGACTGGTATCTGTAGGCTGGACTGGTATCTGTAGGCTGGACTGGTCTCTGTAGGCTGGACTGGTATCTGTAGGCTGGACTGGTCTCTGTAGGCTGGACTGGTATCTGTAGGCTGGACTGGTATCTGTAGGCTGGACTGGTCTCTGTAGGCTGGACTGGTCTCTGTAGGCTGGACTGGTCTCTGTAGGCTGGTCTGGTCTCTGTAGGCTGGTCTGGTCTCTGTGGACTGACATGATCGGTCTATAATTGAAATGGTTGGTTTGTTTGAACAGTGAGAGACAGAATAACAACAAACAACATGACACATTTCAAATGAGTTATGACTTTATTTGCATTTTACTGAAATAAGTATTTTTCAAAACATGACTTGGTACTTGGTGGCAATCACAGAGGACAGACGTTTCTTGTAGTTGGCCACCAGGTTTACACACATCTCAGGAGGGATTTTGTCCCACTCCTCTTTGCAGATCCATGTCTCTTCCCGTTGCAAAGGAATCACTACTCTAATGAAGACTTTAAGAGGGGAACTGGTGGGGCAGGTTAGGCAGCTGGCATGGTACGGTGTGTGTGTGTGTGTGTCAAAGAAAACCGGGCTGTCAGTCTATAGGGGTGGAATGACGGGTGATTGACGCAACATAGTTACCCAGTGGTGATTTACCCAGTGGAGTTTCCACTACAGTTGGTTCTCACTACAACACCATGGGTAAAATAGACCACACACATACAGCAAGTTGGGTTAGTTAGCGAGTGTCTGTTTCATGTAATGACCGTCGTCTGATAGCTTATGCTTCGGGGAACCTTTGCCCAGATCAAACAGGAAGTGACCCTGTTCTTTGTAGATGCGTGGTAGTGGACATGTGTTCACGGGTCAGCTCTGTCAGCTCCCCTTACACCTGCTGGAATACCACACACACACACACACACACACACACACACACACACACACACACACACACACACACACACACACACACACACCAGATGAGTACTGTCAGCCCTATTCTCAGTATCCTCTAAAAGCAGTGGTTGCCATGTTTCCTGCTGTGTGTTTGGGTTTCAGGGTAGCAGGGTTCTGGGTAGGTTTGTGTTAGGTCTCTGTTAACCAATCTCTTCCATCCTCCTATTATCTCAACCCCCCCTTTTCCCAATTCATGTCAGGAGCGATTTCATTCAGTCTCAGCCGGTATTGACGGCGCTTCTCTAACCGCTCTAGTTTGTTATTTAAGGACCGACTATTTGGACGTCTGCAGTCTGCACTGTCATTGGCTAGCAGGGGGACCAATCACCCGTGTTTCTCTCCCCGTCTGTGTGTTAATGTTTGGATTCAAATGCATGGATATATTTGGATGAAGGAGCACCAGTTTCAGGCTGGTTTAACCCTTAGCTGGAAATATCATGCCGCACACACACACACACACACACACACAACCACACACACATTCGTGTCCGTATACGGTCAGACAATTTAGCGTAGTCAATTATTCTGAAGTTACAAATGGACCCTATGTTGTAGTCGCCAGGGTGATTACGAGCAGGGGGACTAAAATGTTAGGAATGTGTTGAGAGGTAACTGCTGCCGGGACCATTTAACCCATAATGCACTTCTCACTGTCCTGGTTAATTTATGTTTTCCTCTATAGACTCTGGTGTTTCTGAGGTTGTGTGTAAATGAGTCTGAGAAACAGTAAGAGTGTTGGTGAATAAGCTTGTCTTTATAGCCTCCTGCATCTGAATGTGTGTACTTCCTGAATTACAAGACAGCTTTTTCCCTCTAATAGAATATTCGTCCCGAAAGGTGTTTGTGGGTTATTTGTGTGTGTGTGTGTGTGTGTGTGTGTGTGTGTGTGTGTGTCTGCGCCCTGTATTCCGGCTTCATTAAACTTTCATTTGTGCCATCAGCTGAGCCCATGGGCTCTATGTCGAATGCATTTTAGATAATAGAGCAGTCTGTTACATCACCTGGTAAACAGGAGTCGCTCAGTGGCACAGGAGTACAGTCTGTTAATAACACACTGTCGTTACACACTTCCACTGTAACAACACAAACACAAACTATAAAGAACCTGTGGTCTATAAAGAACCGTTGATTAATGAAGAACCGTTGGTCTATAAAGAACCGTTGGTCTATAAAGAACCTGCATAACACACTGTAACCCCATGACCCATAACACACTGTAACCCCATAACACACTGTAACCCCATGACCCATAACACACTGTAACCCCATAACACACTGTAACCCCATGACCCATAACACACTGTAACCCCATAACACACTGTAACCCCATGACCCATAACACACTGTAACCCCATAACACACTGTAACCCCATGACCCATAACACACTGTAACCCCATAACACACTGTAACCCCATGACCCATAACACACTGTAACCCCATAACACACTGTAACCCCATGACCCATAACACACTGTAACCCCGTGACCCATAACACACTGTTACCCCATAACACATTGTAACCCCGTGAACCCCAATCCACAATACAAACAACCCTATTTAGAAGCCTTCATTTAGCATGCACCAGCAACAGTTTCTCTCTGTTCCATTCTATCCAATTCTGTGGTGCTATACAGTATTACATTCCCTGCTCATCTCATTGGCAGCAGGTTTTGGTATCACATGGCTAACACCATCGACCAGGAAGACGTCAATATCTATCCAGCTGGCAAATCATGGTGGATGTGGGTGGGAGGAGCTACGTGTGGGGGTGGCGAGTGGGTGTGAGACGTGGTGAGTCACTCCATGTCAGCCATTTGTCATGTCGGCATTGGGTTTCTGATTGGTTGTGACAGAACCCGCTCCGCCGGTTATATAACAGTGTCCGGTTCTGTCCCTAATGGCGAATGTAACTGTAATTTCACTGGCTGGTCTTTTGACACCATGTCCCCCTGTGGCATCACAGCACACATGTCTCACCAGGGGAGGGTTTAAGCAGACAATCAGGGATGGAGAGAGCGACCTGGAAAGGAAATGGCTGCTTTTCTCCAGGGCTACCTGCAGAAGAAATGGCTGCTTTTCCACAGGGCTACCTGCAGCAGAAATGGCTGCTTTTCTCCAGGGCTATTTGCAGAAGAAATGGCTGCTTTTCTCCAGGGCTACCTGCAGAAGAAATGGCTGCTTTTCTCCAGGGCTACCTGCAGAAGAAATGGCTGCTTTTCCACTGGACAACTTGCAGGAGAAATGGCTGCTTTTCCCCAGGGCTACCTGCAGAAGAAATGGCTGCTTTGGTACCAGAAATGGTGCCAGTTGTGAAGTCTTAGTGCTGATGTACGTGCGGGGAAGATGTGCTCAGACATGATTAGTGGAAATACCTGATCCAGCTCCATAATGCCTTTACTGTTGCTGATACAGTTCTATTGAGGGTTGAAATTGACAACAGATCTCAACACTCTAATCATGTGTGAACATTTAATTAAATCAGTGTTATATCCTCCTGAGTCACTTCTCAAATAGCACTCGGCCATCTCTCTGTGTGTCCCCACCTTGACTTTCACTAGCCTCTCTTTCCTTGTGTCTCCTTGTCTTTCTCTCTGTTTGTCTGTCTCTCTATCTCTGTCACTCTTTCTCTCTGTCTCTCCCTGTTTCCCTCTCACTCTCCCTGTCTCTCTCTCTCTCTTTCTCTCTCTCTTTTTCTCCCTGTATCTCACTGTCTCTCTCCCTGTCTCTCACTGTCTCTCTCTCCCCCTCTCACACACACACTCTCTCTCTCTCCCTGTACAACATGTGCTACTGTATGCTGGTTAATGCTTTTGTGTTTATTGATCCCTCCAGCGAAGTGAAATCTCTCATGACTGCCATTCTTGGCCACATGTTTTCCCTCTATCACCACTCTTTCTCTCTCCTCTCTCTCACTCTGTCTGTCTCTTTCTTTCTCAAAAGGCAGATATGTTTCTATGTTCTGTTAAGCACACCACCGGTTTCACATACTGACAATTGAAGAAGATGATAATTGAATGAATGCAGTAAAGCACAAGTGAATGTGGGTGGTTTTCTATGCGCGTGTGTGTGTGTGTGTGTGTGTGTGTGTGTGTGTGTGTGTGTGTGTGTGTGTGTGTGTGTGTGTGTGTGTGTGTGTGTGTGTGTGTGTGTGTGTGTGTGTGTGTGTGTGTGTGTGTGTGTGTGTGTGTGTGTGTGTGTGTGTGTGTGTGTGTGTGTGTGTGTGTGTGGGCGCGCACAGAATAAAACAGGTAGTCTGTCTTAGAGTTATGTCCATTTAAGTCTGGTTGTTTTTGAATATGTTTTTCTCCCACAAGGCATTGCATCATGGTAAAGGCCACTATACTAAACCACGGGATGTAAAAAAGAAAGAAAACGTCTATTTCCTCCGTAAGGGAGAGACAAAGAGGTATAAAGGACTGTATGCTCGATCTCTAGTATTGTTTGTTGGGTCATTTGTCAGTCAGAATAGCAATGTGATGAAAAGTACTTCTATTGTTTCTGTCAGCAGCTCAAAGTGTCTTTTTGGGGGGATGTGTCAGGCCTCGTTGCTGTTCCCATGTTGTGGGGTTCATCGTGGCTCTTGACCTTTGTGTTGAGGCGGTCTACTGTTGTGAGTCTATCAATGACCTGTAACCACCCGGATGGTATCTAGAAGTCCCCTGGCCCAGAGAGCTGGACATCTGTCCTGTCCTGGCCTATAGACCCATCACAGCCAATGAGATTAGAGCAGTGGTTTATTTATATGATGAGTATTATGGGTGTGTGTTTGTGTGTGACAGATGGGAGAGAGATCTGGGGGATTTTGTCTCCACCAGGGCCTATATTGCCTGAGGGACCCCTTACACACACACACACACACACACACACATGCACGCGCGCACTGTAAAGCCTCCAATGTCCATGAGCACTCCATATCTCTTGAGAACAGAAATCCTTCCAACGGGCAGTTCCACAGGCACTATCGCGGGGTAGCCTTCTTCTCACTGCTAATGTATTCTGTTTGTAGTCACTAATCTGCCCTAGAAAATCAGAAGAGAGATATATTAGTGAATGAAACCACATGGGGCTGCGGACATGTGTGCCTCGACTGGGTATTCACAATGATAACTCATCCATACCAGCATGTCTGTCTGTACTCCATTTAAAATGTCAATGACCAGGGTCGGAAATATAACATGGCACAATGCGTCGTAACACACCTAAATATACGCCTGGTGAGTCAACGACTGTTATTCTTTGTGTGCACCGGTTACCTGGGAAAGTGACGGCACCAGGATGCACTGTGAGGAGACGACTGGTGAGTGTGATGCTCTGGGAAATGTTCTGCTGGGGAACCCTGGGTCTGGGCGTTCACGTGGACACGTGTCACCTGCCCAAACACTGTTGCAGAACTACTGAACCCCTTCATGGCGACGCTATTTCCCCCTCTTCTTCCTCCCTCACCTCCTGCTGCACTTCTCCCCCTCTCCTTCCTCCCTCACCTCCTGCTGCACTTCTCCCCCTCTCCTTCCTCCCTCACCTCCTGCTGCACTTCTCCCCCTCTCCTTCCTCCCTCACCTCCTGCTGCACTTCTCCCCCTCTCCTTCCTCCCTCACCTCCTGCTGCACTTCTCCCCCTCTTCTTCCTCCCTCACCTCCTGCTGCACTTCTCCCCATCTTCCACTCTTTCTCTCGCTTCCCTCTCTCCATGGCTCGGTTTCTCTGGCTGTGTTCCCTGAACCATCTCGCTCAGCTAGTTCGTGCCTGTAAAGGTTGATGTCGCGTACGGGCGTGTCGCGTACGGGCGTGTCGCGTACGGGCGTGTCGCGCCCCACCCAATATCCACCCCTTTACACCAGAGCCATGTTAGTGTGATCCACCCCTGTGTGTGTGTGTGTGTGTGTGTGTGTGTGTGTGTGTGTGTGTGTGGTGGATCCCCTGTCATTAGGGAGGAGATCTTTGCAAGCAGACCAGATGGGTTCTGGGTTCTCACCACGTCCTGCCTCCTCACATACGTCCTGCCTCCTCACATACGTCCTGCCTCCTCTTCTCTTTCCCCCCATCTTGTCTGTCATTTTCTAACCCTCCTCCCTCTCTCTCTTATTTCCTCTGTGTTTATAGTCACCGGTCAGAGTAATAGTAACTACCTCCTGAATGTTTGGATTTCACCATCAATCTCCTCCCGGTGTACTTCTGTGTGCACGACAGTGTAGAAAGACTTTGCTGCATATATGTGTCTCTCCAGTGTGCCTATGGAGTGCGTGATGGTCTGTCCTATCTGGTCTGTGTCCATGCACCCTAGCTCTGGTGTGAGGGCGCACGAGTGCCCTAGTCATGTGGCTTAATTCCTAACAGCTCTAGAGGTATCGTTGCTCTTACATGTGTAAATACAGCACATCGTGGGACCGCGGGTTCTCACCTGGTAGTAAATCCTGATAACAGCCAGTTCCAGCGTCGGTTCTTTAAGCGGCTGTACGTTCAGTGTTCCGAGGTGGTTTATGGAGTGTGATTGTTGGATTACTGGCTTGTGGGCTCAGTTATTGCACTCGTTTAAGTGTTCAATAATGTTCCCAGTTGCCTGAAGGCCTCGGTAATACCAGAGAGGGAGTAGCTCAGCTGTAGAATAACCCCCCCCAAACCAAATCAGCCCTGTCCACTAGAGTGCTGAAGAACTGGGGGTTGATTTGGTTCATACACCGGTCTCCAGACTGGCTGTGTGTCTGATTATCTAGGAGTGAGAACCACTTGGATATTACTGTCAGAGTCAACTAGCAACAGTTGACTCTGAGGGCGCCCATCAACCATAGCCTCTAACAGACATCCTCCTGTGGGCGGGGCTTGGTAAGGAGGAGAGCGAAGCTGGCACTCGTCTCAGAGGGCACAGCCTGCCAGTTCGGACTCTCCCACGACCCACTGGGCTTAGGACATTCTGGTCACAGGCACAGGAAAGGGTCAGCAATATTCACAGGATCCTTAATGCTCAGAAGGTTATTGTCAGATTAATCATAAAGAAATGTTTCTACAGAAATAATACCTATTTATTTATTTGTATTTAATTCCACAGTTATTTTACTACAAAGGGCGAGATAAAATAAAAAAGCACAATACGGTAAACACTGTTAAAAACAAATACGAATTGAAAGATGAAATACATTCTGTGTAAACAGACGCATATCCAGTGTGGTTTTGGAATTAAATGTATTTTTTACGGGCTGACGTTCAAACCAAACTGTCAAACTAACGGCTCTTCTGCAATTTGAAATATCTATTAACCAAACGAAGGATAGGTTTATGGGTTGCCTTGACAGTATGTTCTCATGTGACTTTGCAGCGTGGGTGAAGGACGACTTGTTGAGGAAACCGAGTCAGGAATAAACGTCGCCTGCAGGTGGTTGATGAATGATTAAGACCCAATGAAGACAGAAACTGACGTTGACAACATACTTTATTCTGTTTCCGAGGCTTTTCATTGACTGTGGGAATCAAAGTGAGACCGGTATAAAGGAGAGACGCGGGTGAATGAGGAAGACCGGTATTGAATCCTGGTCATGTATGCATGAGGTGCCGGAGTGTTCACAGTATGCCTACTAAGGGAACGCCCGAACATACTGTCAGAGGTGTGGACTGATGGCCATCTGATTTGTCTATTTGGTTGTCAATCAAGCGATTCTGTTTGTGTGTCTGAGAGACTATCACTCGTAGTGCATCACTGAGGTTATTCTCATTTAGCGTAACCTGTCCCCTTCGTCTCTCCACAGGCGCGGAGGAAGGAGGTGTTCCTCCAGGAGCGATACGGCCACTTCAGCCTGACCGACCCCTTTCTGGCCCTGCAGAGGGACTTTGAGTGCGTCCCCGGGGGGGACCAGGATCGCCGTGCGGTGGGGTCCAGCCCCGTCTCTGTCCTGGAGGCTGTGATGGCCCACTGCAGGAAGATGCAGGAGAGGATGTCCACACAGCTTTCTGCTGCTGAGAGCCGGCAGAAGAGGGTGAGATACAATATTGTCATTTCTAATGCTATTTATTAATTGTTGCTTTAAACAGAAACACATGAACTATTACATGAACTATTACTAAAATAGTAGGTCATTAGTTGCATTATTGGTTATTTGTTATACTTAATCCTCCTTAGGAGCGGTCATTAGTACAGTACTCTTAGGAGCGGTCATTAGTACAGTACTCTTAGGAGCGGTCATTAGTACAGTACTCTTAGGAGCGGTCATTAGTACAGTACTCTTAGGAGCAGTCATTAGTACAGTACTCTTAGGAGCAGTCATTAGTACAGTACTCTTAGAAGCAGTCATTAGTACAGTACTCTTAGAAGCAGTCATTAGTACAGTACTCTTAGGAGCGGTCATTAGTACAGTACTCTTAGGAGCGGTCATTTGTACAGTACTCTTAGGAGCAGTCATTAGTACAGTACTCTTAGGAGCAGTCATTAGTACAGTACTCTTAGGAGCAGTCATTAGTACAGTACTCTTAGGAGCAGTCATTAGTACAGTACTCTTAGGAGCCGTCATTAGTACAGTACTCTTAGGAGCGGTCATTAGTACAGTACTCTTAGGAGCAGTCATTAGTACAGTACTCTTAGGAGCGGTCATTAGTACAGTACTCTTAGGAGCGGTCATTAGTACAGTACTCTTAGGAGCGGTCATTAGTACAGTACTCTTAGGAGCGGTCATTAGTACAGTACCCTTAGGAGCGGTCATTAGTACAGTACCCTTAGGAGCAGTCATTAGTACAGTACTCTTAGGAGCGGTCATTAGTACAGTACTCTTAGGAGCGGTCATTAGTACAGTTCTCTTAGGAGCGGTCATTAGTACAGTACTCTTAGGAGCGGTCATTAGTACAGTACTCTTAGGAGCGGTCATTAGTACAGTACTCTTAAGAGCGGTCATTAGTACAGTACTCTTAGGAGCGGTCATTAGTACAGTACTCTTAGGAGCAGTCATTAGTACAGTACTCTTAGGAGCGGTCATTAGTACAGTACTCTTAGGAACGGTCATTAGTACAGTACTCTTAGGAGCGGTCATTAGTACAGTACTCTTAGGAGCGGTCATTAGTACAGTACTCTTAGGAGCCGTCATTAGTACAGTACTCTTAGGAGCAGTCATTAGTACAGTACTCTTAGGAGCAGTCATTAGTACAGTACTCTTAGGAGCAGTCATTAGTACAGTACTCTTAGGAGCAGTCATTAGTACAGTACTCTTAGGAGCCGTCATTAGTACAGTACTCTTAGGAGCCGTCATTAGTACAGTACTCTTAGGAGCCGTCATTAGTACAGTACTCTTAGGAGCGGTCATTAGTACAGTACTCTTAGGAGCGGTCATTAGTACAGTACTCTTAGGAGCGGTCATTAGTACAGTACTCTTAGGAGCCGTCATTAGTACAGTACTCTTAGGAGCGGTCATTAGTACAGTACTCTTAGGAGCCGTCATTAGTACAGTACTCTTAGGAGCCGTCATTAGTACAGTACTCTTAGGAGCCGTCATTAGTACAGTACTCTTAGGAGCGGTCATTAATACAGTACTCTTAGGAGCAGTCATTAGTACAGTACTCTTAGGAGCAGTCATTAGTACAGTACTCTTAGGAGCGGTCATTAGTACAGTACTCTTAGGAGCAGTCATTAATACAGTACTCTTAGGAGCAGTCATTAGTACAGTACCCTTAGGAGCAGTCATTAGTACAGTACTATTGGGAGGTGTAATTTAGTTAATTTTATATTAATATTTCTCCATGGTAGAAGTAACTAGTTTTACCACTTGTTTTATGACTTCACGGCAACAGTCCAAAAGGTGGTGCATTTAAATCACACAGTGTAACAATATGACTATAACATCATTAGTGTTAGGTTACACACACACACTAAACATGTCTTTAAAAATCCATTGATGATACTACGGCAAAAAACAGAAACATCAAAATATATTTCAATTTTTTTTTTTACGTGAAAATAATTACATTTGATTACAATCTCATTGCAAATATGTTTCAAATCCTGAATCAACACTCAGCATTTTTGCCAAAGGCAGTTGACAAAGATGTTAATTAAATAAGATTTAGAAATGTATTAATTATTAGAATCTATATTTTTCTCATTATACACATGACAGCCTTCAAGGGGTCCGTGGCCTGCAACCATCTCCTGGGATACTTTTTGTGTTGCGCTAAATGTCAAGTGTTTTTGTCTGGTAAAAAACAAAACAAGTACACGCTAGTTTGTCTGGTGACAGCCTTGCCCAGCCGCTTGATCCTGTTATCTTAAATTTAAACGCTACACGGATATTTGTCTGGTATAAATGAGTCTGCGATTAATCTGTATCTCTTTTCTTTCAATTCAATTTCAAGGATTTATTTGCATTGCGAAAGCCGATGGATTATTAGAATGGCATTTGTATATCATGAAAGTGTGTGTGTGTGTGTGTGTGTGTGTGTGTGTGTGTCATGTGTTCTCTCTGAAGCCATGTGTACCTGTGATGTTCTCTCTACAGAAAGGCCAAACTGGCCGAGTCTGTCTCCCTCTCTTGGGTTCATCACTCCACACAGCTGGCAGTTAGATGAGAGATTTCATATGGAAGGTTTCAGATTTGCATTCCTTCAAATGTAGAAGCAGGAGTAGTGATGGGTGGAGAACCGTTAAAGGGATCCTGTTCCAGGTAAGGTGCAGAACCACAGGTGTAGTGATGGGTGGAGAACCATTAAAGGGATCCTGTTCCAGGTAAGGTGCAGAACCACAGGTGTAGTGATGGGTGGAGAACCGTTAAAGGGATCCTGTTCCAGGTAAGGTGCAGAACCACAGGTGTAGTGATAGGTGGAGAACCATTAAAGGGATCCTGTTCCAGGTAAGGTGCAGAACCACAGGTGTAGTGATGGGTGGAGAACCGTTAAAGGGATCCTGTTCCAGGTAAGGTGCAGAACCACAGGTGTAGTGATGGGTGGAGAACCGTTAAAGGGATCCTGTTCCAGTGAAGTGCAGAACCACAGGAGTAGTGATGGGTGGAGAACCATTAAAGGGATCCTGTTCCAGGTAAGGTGCAGAACCACAGGAGTAGTGATGGGTGGAGAACCGTTAAAGGGATCCTGTTCCAGTGAAGTGCAGAACCACAGGAGTAGTGATGGGTGGAGAACCATTAAAGGGATCCTGTTCCAGGTGAAGTGCAGAACCACAGGAGTAGTGATGGGTGGAGAACCATTAAAGGGATCCTGTTCCAGGTGAAGTTCCGCTGAACATCGGCGTGTTTGTTGTCATGCTGTTGACACGATGAGATCTGCTACACATGTCACGGCATTAGCACGGCAGGGAGTCTAAAACACTACAAGCTCCTGGATCGTGTTCCTCATTAACTCCCCTCACCCGGAATACTGTAAACCACCTCCACTAACGATTTACTGTTGTTATGGTGACAGGCCAAATGATTACATGGTTGTAGCTAGCCGTTACTTCTGCCGTATTCAGGAATGTGGCTACAACGCACGACCGTAAAGAAACAAATCTTTTTTGCTGGCCCCAGGAAAATAACATTAACGTGAAAAGGCTATTTCATTAGGATATGTTTGTTGCCACGCTGCTGTTGAAACCTACATTTCATTTGATATATCTGTATTTCAACCCACACCATGGCATGTCGTTCAGAGTAAGCCTGTTAAAATACTCATGGGTTTTAAAGCGGTCTGAAAGGCCGGCTTGGTGTCATTCAGCCACATGAAACGCGCCTGGTGAAAGTGGAATTATGGGTATTGCCTTAACGACGGTCCTGCATCGGTTTTGAGGAATTGGACCGGCGCCAATCAAAAACTTGGCACACAGGAACACGGAATATATGTCACGGTCTATTGTAAATAATATGGATATGCAATGAGACAGAATACTCAACGGGAGAAATTACTTTTTTATTTGATTTTCACAAATTAAAAAACATGACATGAACGTGACACCAATAGATACACGTTCCAATATATATCACTATTGATTATATGGACACAATAATGGTGAAAGAACAATGTCTCCATTGTGATCTTCATCATAGTCTATATGTGTGTGTATATATACTAGGATGAAGATATATATATATATATATAGACATAAAACATATGTATATAGATAGCATATATATGTATATAGGTATATGCTATCTATATACACATACACATATGTTTTATGTAACCCCAGAGATGTCAACAGCAAGTATATAATTGCACTGCTTGATTTAGAACTGCTTTATTTGTATCTAATGTGATTTCGTTGCTTTTCAGCTTCATACGAGTGCTATTCCACTGCATAGCAGTTACATAACAGTGACTCGGTCTAGCAATCAGAGATGATATGCGTGTTTGTTTTGGTTAGGATTACATGGGCCTGTGTTTGCGTGGGGGGTTGCTGTCTGCGTAGATGTTATCTGCTTTATTGTTTGGGCGTGTCAGGGGCAACGGGGCAGGCCAACGCTCGGAGCAACCTGCCCTCTATGCCAACAAGTCGCTAACAATAGCAGCCAGGCACCAGATATAGTTGCCCGCGGGGTTGACAAGTCATGGAAATTCAATCGGATGTTTGGAAGGTTAGGTTTCATCGTCGTTCCGTTTCTTTTCTGTGGAGTGCAGTACAGCTCCTGGTCACTCTTGGTTCGTGTGTACAGCGTATTTTATATCTCCTGAAAATATCCACTGTTTCTGTCTAAATGGAGTCGTTTGCAATTAGACTACTGAGTTAATAAATGTTCTAAAATAGGGGTTTCAAATGGGGCTTAACAGCAGATAATGAAAGCATGGCTATTTTTCCTTTTTTAAACATACATGGGGTGGGGGGGTTTGGCAACTCCCATTTTTTGCATCTTTTGCTTGTATAATTTTCACATTATTCTGCTGGTATTTTCTCATCCTGCTGGTATTATCTCATCCTGCTGGTATTATCTCATAATCCGCCTGATCCGCCTGAGATAATACCAGCAGAATAACATGAGAATGATCTGGTCAGATAATTCTCATGTTATTCTAGCTCTAGATCATTTGAGGCTAAATAAACCAGAGAGTTTTACGCAGCTTTGAGTAGCCTAAAGTACCGACTGCATTTCGGCTGGAGAGCACTTCTTCGGTTTAAGATTTGAGGGTATTTATTTCCCTGTGGAAGTATGTGAGCTGCCTGTTCACTCACTCACACACAGGGGAAGTGTGACTGAAGCGCTCATGTGCCAGTGAAGGACTGGAGAAAGAGGATATGTGTGTGTGTGCTTGTGTGAACAGTGACTGGAGGAGATGTATGTGTGATAACAGGCCTGGTGAGGCATCTAAATGTCCTGTAGCCTGTGTGGCCTTCTGAGAAAGCAGGCCTGGGATGTGTGTGTGTGTGTGTGTGTGTGTGTGTGTGTGTGTGTGTGTGTGTGTGTGTGTGTGTGTGTGTGTGTGTGTGTGTGTGTGTGTGTGTGTGTGTGTGTGTGTGTGTGTGTGTGTGTGTGTGTGTGTGTGTGTGTGTGTGTGTGTGTGTGTGTGTGTGTGTGTGTGTCTTAATCTGAACCATTAGCCTGGTTCTACCGGCGTGTCGTGAGCCCACCGGCGTTCTGACTTGTGGTCTGTCTCTCCCTGTCAGCTCGAGATGGAGAAACTGCAGCTGCAGAGTCTGGAACAGGAGCACCGCAAACTGACGGCCCGGCTGAAGGACGAGCGGGAGAAGAACAAACACATCGTCATGATGCTGGTCCGGGAGTGCAAGCAGCTGGCCACGCGCGTGGTGGAGGAGTCGCAGCGCTCCGACGAGACCTCCGCCCGGCTGGACGAGGAGGGCCGCGCGGCAGCACGCCTGCGGGAGGAGCTGACGGCCGAGAGGCAGCGCGGCCAGCAGATGGAGGCCAAGATGGAGAAGCAGCTATCGGAGCTGGACACGGAGCGGGAGCAGCTGCGCGCCAGACTGGGCCGGGAGGAGGCGGAGTGCCTGGGCCTGCGCCGGCAGGTGGAGCAGCTCCGGACTGAGCGGGACGGTAAACGCGATAAAACCGCCGCGGAACCGCCCTCACCCAAACTCAGGGCCTCAGTTGCCGTGGCCACGAATCCCATTGGCTCCCGGACAACTTCCTGCCAAACGGACCCTACGGAGGCGGATGGGGTGAAGAAACCCAGCCCCGTCACCGTCCCGGTAAAACACACTCCCAACTACGCCGGCCTGAGCCTGCCCAAGACGCCCAGCGCCAACCGGCTGGTTCACAGCAGCTCCGGGGGACTCTCTCAAACGGGGGAGAACGGAGCCGAGGGACACAACCCCGCCCTCCCCACCGGGGTGAGCCCTCGCGTCCAGGCCGCCCGCTATAAGTTCCAGGAGCAGGACCAAAACGGCGCAGCTTCCCAGAGCAGCCCTCCGTCCCGTGAACTGTCCCCGACTAACCGGGACAACTTAGCCGCCAAGCAGCAGGCGCGGCACACCGTCACGCAAGTCCTGTCGCGCTTCACCAGCCCGCCTGCAGGGGGCGTCGCTCGTCCCGGCCTGCCCCATTCCACGTCGGAGGGCGGCCCCTTCCCCGGCCGCCTCACCCACCCGATCGGCCTCAAGTCCCCCACTGTAGCCCGGATTGACCGGGGCAACCCACCCCCCATCCCGCCCAAAAAGCCGGGCCTGTCCCAGACGCCCTCCCCTCCACACCCGCCAATCAAAGTGGTGGGGGACGGAGGCCGGGTGGGGTTAAAACCTGTCACGCCCCTACTGCCGCCCAAACCCACCCTGGACCTGGTCCCAGCTCTGACGGAGTCTCAGGTGGGTGCCTGCCCTCCCGCGAGGGGGGCGAGGGGGCTGCACCGGGACGCATGTGCAGAGTGCCCCCCCGCCAGCGCTGTCACCGTCACTGTCAGTAGCCCCTCCTCCGTAAACCCCTCCTCCTCCTCCGCTAGCGCTCCATCCTGTAGCCCCAGTGCCCCAGGCAGCCCCATGGCAACAGCATCAGGTAAAGGGGCGTCACGCTCCCTCTACTGCCTCTACCTCTTCGCTCCGACAATCTTTCCAATGCTAAGTTGGCCTAGTTTAGCCCAGAGTAGCAGTCATAGGGAACCTGCTTTAACCACGGCAGTCCAGATCTAGGAGATCCACCACAGGTTGGTGCCGCAACTCTCAGCTTTCCGGCCCTAAACGACTGCTTGAGACCTGATCTCTCTGAGTGCACTAAATCTTCCTGTCCCTCCTTCTGGGGCCTCTCGTCTCTCTGCTTCTCCAGAGTCCCATTCTGACACCTTATCCCCAGCTAGTCGCTGTAAATACTCCCCGGTTACAGGTTCATATGACGCGCCAGGGTCAAGGGTCAGATGCTACTTCAGCTAACCGGTGCTGTAGAAAATAGGAGCGTTGTGTATTAAGGCAGCAAGGTTCTCCCTGTTCAGATGGGTGTGTAGGGTTCCTATGGGGAACCCTCTCCTCTCTGAAGCTGATGCCAGAGGCTGCTTTTATCCCTAATCCCCTTCATCTTCCACTGGCATGTTTCTGCCTCACCCCCTTACTGCACACTTCCTGTTTGCACACTTCCTGTTTGCACACTTCCTTGCTGCACACTTCCTTGCTGCACACTTCCTTGCTGCACACTTCCTGTTTGCACACTTCCTTGCTGCACACTTCCAGGCTGCACACTTCCCGGCTGCACACTTCCTGTACACTAATTGCTCTCACTAACCCCCCCACTAACTCTTTCTGTGTCAACTCTTGCACACTGTATGTTTTGATGTACTTATTATTATGTATGTTCCTTGTGAGTTGAATGTATATCTTGTAATATGCGTCCATGTCTAGCTTTTATTGCAAATGCATAATTATTTATAATTCTTAAGCTATGAAATGGCTATAGTCCTGTCTTTGCCTTTTAGATGTGATTGAATTTATAGATAAGTTTTATAAACTACACTGGAACTGACTAGATGTGATGATGTTATATATACAACCTATTTTTCTGTTTTTGCATTGGGATTTCTTTTGCGTGATACATTTAAAGTGTATGTGGCATTCACACTGCCAAAGCTCTGATATCGTGAAGTCCTATATATTTTACTTTAAAAAATGTTAGAGGTCATCTTTTTATAATTTCCCAGAATACCCTTATCATCTGTCAAAGCAAAATACCATTCGAAAACAACAAGTATTCAATTTGATACAGTCACAAAATATTCTACATGTCTGCAATTATGTGGAACAAATGTTGTATATAACATTGAAAATGACTAAAGTGTGACATTGCAATGTTACACAATATTTTTATTGTATTATCACAATTGGCTAAAACCAATACCACAAGCGTTTTTGAGGGACAATGTCCTTTAAACTAATTCTAGTCGCAGCGAGACAGATTACTGTGTCACTAACAACCAGGTTAGCCACCATCTTTAATGGCACCAACAATCTCTGTTACCTCAGTATCCCAAAGAGGTTAAACAGTCAGACGTCTCGGAAACCGCCACGGAAATGACTGCTGATGTCGTTAAAATCCTGGAATATAGTTTCTCTCTTTCTTTTGTGCTTTTAGCCTCTCAGACGAGGCTGTGCTCTAAAACCCTCCAGTCTCTTTGCTCTAAGCTGCACACTTTGAACCTGCTTGTCTTTAGAAGTGCTACACAACATAAAGCTCAACTCCATCTCCACTAATCAATGTCTTCCCTTCCCACTATTGAGCAAAGTTTAGAATATCACAGCAGCACCATAGATACAGTCGGAATTATACTAGGCCTGTGCTTTTTAGTTGCCAAGTGAAGTTGTACGCTTTATATTCTTTCTTGTTGTCCTTAACTAATCTGTGTATAGTTTCTTGTTTTTTCCATGTCTGTTTCGTTGATGGTCGACGTTGAATATGCATGTGTGTTGATGTGTTGATAAGATGGAGCATTTAATCCTAATAGTCTGGTAGTGTGTGTGTGTGTGTGTGTGTGTGTGTGTATGTGTGTGTGTGTGTCATATGGTGGAGATTTCCACATGCTCTCTGTTCCACACTGGCACTTGGGTTCCACAACTTGTTCTCCAGCCCATAGGCCCCTAGGGAGATACCGTAGGCAAACTAGGGAGATACCGTAGGCAAACTAGGGAGATACCGTAGGCAAACTAGGGAGATACCGTAGGCAAACTAGGGAGATACCGTAGGCAAACTAGGGAGATACCGTAGGCAAACTAGGGA
This sequence comes from Dallia pectoralis, assembly GCA_029465975.1. Taxonomy (NCBI): domain Eukaryota; kingdom Metazoa; phylum Chordata; class Actinopteri; order Esociformes; family Umbridae; genus Dallia; species Dallia pectoralis. The sequence continues at coordinate 6,633,575 of CM055740.1, read as the reverse complement.
GATACCGTAGGCAATTTAGGGAGATACTTAGACTACTGGATGAGGAAGTTAACAACCTTTTAAAACTCTGATATCTATTAATGAGTGGATCCTGTTATAAACTGTTAACAGGCTAGTCTTCAGTGGAGTACTACCAAGCAGGACATATGAGTAAGCCAGCTCATTCACTAGTAATTGTTTAAACACACAAACAGTATTTTTCAGTTTGTTCACTCCACAACTAAAACGCAAACACGTTTACCTTTTTTTATTAAACCTACACTACAGCTTCTGGTTATGGTATAAGCAAGCTACCATTACTGCTGTTTTCTGGTATCTCCTCAGGACTTGTGTTGTGGAGGTCAGGGGCAAGTGTTTCTTCCAGGCCCTCTCTGTCACACCTCGACGGCCATGTTTAAACCTTGTGTCCCCTTTAACTCTCGTTAGGCTGGTGTCCCTCCATAGTCCCCTCCCTATCCTGCGGCGGGCCCGTTGCCCTGGACGACGGGCGCCCCGTGCTCCTCCAGGCTGCTTCCCAGGGAAATGTCACTTTATTGTCAATGCTGCTTAAACCAGATCCCACGGATAATTATAGTCACCTTGAAGAACGCCCAACTTCTGCCTTGTTTTCTGCTGCTCAAAATGGACACACAGGTACGCTGGCCGCCGTCAGACAAATGTTATTGAATTCCTGTTTGCTGTGGCTCGTACGGGCCGTGGTGTGGTGTGGACGGGCTGTGGTGTGGCTCGTACGGGCCGTGATGTGGTGTGGACGGGCTGTGGTGTGGCTCGTACGGGCCGTGATGTGGTGTGGACGGGCTGTGGTGTGGCTCGTACGGGCCGTGGTGTGGTGTGGACGGGCTGTGGTGTGGCTCGTACGGGCCGTGATGTGGTGTGGACGGGCCGTGGTGTGGCTCGTACGGGCCGTGGTGTGGTGTGGACGGGCTGTGGTGTGGCTCGTACGGGCCGTGGTGTGGTGTGGACGGGCTGTGGTGTGGCTCGTACGGGCCGTGGTGTGGTGTGGACGGGCTGTGGTGTGGCTCGTACGGGCCGTGGTGTGGTGTGGACGGGCTGTGGTGTGGCTCGTACGGGCCGTGGTGTGGTGTGGACGGGCTGTGGTGTGGCTCGTACGGGCCGTGGTGTGGTGTGGACGGGCTGTGGTGTGGCTCGTACGGGCCGTGGTGTGGTGTGGACGGGCTGTGGTGTGGCTCGTACGGGCCGTGGTGGGGTGTGGACGGGCTGTGGTGTGGCTCGTACGGGCCGTGGTGTGGTGTGGACGGGCTGTGGTGTGGCTCGTACGGGCCGTGGTGTGGACGGGCTGTGGTGTGGTGTTTGTCTACTAGACGCTGTGCTGTGGGTTTCCTAAAGACACTCATTAATGTCAGTCAGCGTAGTGTGTTATTTTAATTTACACGAAGCAGAGGCAATTAAATAGACGTAAGGGAGAACTATCAGCTCGAGGGAGATGCCTTCCTACTCGAGAACACACACACACACACACACATGCTAACACACACACACACACATGCTAACACACACACACACGCTAAGACACACACACGCTAACACACACACGCTGACACACACACACCCACGCTAACACACACACACACACACACACACTGACAATACCGACCAGCACCAGGGTTTGTTGCTATGTTGATTTGATGATGTTTTGTCATTGAATGAGTGTTGAGCCAGAGAGGGCTGCTAGAAGGATGTCATTTAGAGTTTATTAGAGCCGACATAACTAATGCACCCTGTTCTCCTTTCTGTCTCTCTCCCCCATCTTCCCATCTCCTTCTCTATCTCCGTCACCCCCTTCCCCCCCTCTTGTCTTCTCTCAGACTGCGTTAAGCTGCTGCTAAGTTCTGGGGTCTCTGCTAATGTTTCGAATGAAAACGGATTTACGCCTTTACACTTTGCAGCCGCTCATGGACACTGCAGGTTGGTTTTACAGTAGTTCGTATTCCAGGGAACATTTATATCATCCCATCTACAGTAAGTCAAAACCCAGGGAACATATATATCATCCCATCTACAGTAAGTCAAAACCCAGGGAACATATATATCATCCCATCTACAGTAAGTCAAAACCCAGGGAACATATATATCATCCCATCTACAGTAAGTCAAAACCCAGGGAACATATATATCATCCCATCTACAGTAAGTCAAAACCCAGGGAACATATATACCATCCCATCTACAGTAAGTCAAAACCCAGGGAACATATATATCATCCCATCTACAGTAAGTCAAAACCCAGGGAACTTGCATATCATTCTTTCTACACTGGGCCGTAACCTAGGGAACGTGTATCACGTATATCATTCTTTCTACACTGGGCCGTAACCTAGGGAACGTGTATCACGTATATCATTCTTTCTACACTGGGCCGTAACCTAGGGAACGTGTATCACGTATATCATCCTTTCTACACTGGGCCGTAACCTAGGGAACGTGTATCACGTATATCAACCTTTCTACACTGGGCCGTATCCTAGGGAACGTGTATCACGTATATCATTCATTCTACACTGGGCCGTAACCTAGGGAACGTGTATCACGTATATCAACCTTTCTACACTGGGCCGTATCCTAGGGAACGTGTATCACGTATATCGTCCATTCTACACTGGGCCGTAACCTAGGGAACGTGTATCACGTATATCATCCATTCTACACTGGGCCGTAACCTAGGGAACGTGTATCACGTATATCGTCCATTCTACACTGGGCCGTAACCTAGGGAACTTGTATCAAGTATATCGTCCATTTTACACTGGGCCGTAACCTAGGGAACGTGTATCACGTATATCGTCCATTCTACACTGGGCCGTAACCTAGGGAACGTGTATCACGTATATCGTCCATTCTACACTGGGCCGTAACCTAGGGAACGTGTATCACGTATATCGTCGATTCTACACTGGGCCGTAACCTAGGGAACGTGTATCACGTATATCGTCCATTCTACACTGGGCCGTAACCTAGGGAACATGTATCACGTATATCATCCATTCTACACTGGGCCGTAACCTAGGGAACGTGTATCACGTATATCATCCATTCTACACTGGGCCGTATCCTAGGGAACGTGTATCACGTATATCATCCATTCTACACTGGGCCGTAACCTAGGGAACGTGTATCACGTATATTATGCATTCTACACTGGGCCGTAACCTAGGGAACGTCTATCACGTATATCATCCATTCTACACTGGGCCGTAACCTAGGGAACGTGTATCACGTATATCGTCCATTCTACACTGGGCCGTAACCTAGGGAACGTGTATCACGTATATCGTCCATTCTACACTGGGCCGTAACCTAGGGAACGTGTATCACGTATATCGTCCATTCTACACTGGGCCGTAACCTAGGGAACGTGTATCACGTATATCATCCATTCTACACTGGGCCGTAACCTAGGGAACGTGTATCACGTATATCATCCATTCTACACTGGGCCGTAACCTAGGGAACGTGTATCACGTATATCATCCATTCTACACTGGGCCGTATCCTAGGGAACGTGTATCACGTATATCATCCATTCTACACTGGGCCGTAACCTAGGGAACGTGTATCACGTATATTATGCATTCTACACTGGGCCGTAACCTAGGGAACGTCTATCACGTATATCATCCATTCTACACTGGGCCGTAACCTAGGGAACGTGTATCACGTATATCATCCATTCTACACTGGGCCGTAACCTAGGGAACGTGTATCACGTATATCATCCATTCTACACTGGGCCGTAACCTAGGGAACGTGTATCACGTATATCATCCATTCTACACTGGGCCGTAACCTAGGGAACATGTATCACGTATATCATCCATTCTACACTGGGCCGTAACCTAGGGAACGTGTATCACGTATATCATCCATTCTACACTGGGCCGTAACCTAGGGAACGTGTATCACGTATATCATCCATTCTACACTGGGCCGTAACCTAGGGAACGTGTATCACGTATATCATCCATTCTACACTGGGCCGTAACCTAGGGAACGTGTATCACGTATATCATCCATTCTACACTGGGCCTGTGATTGTGAGGAAGTTTGTGAAACGGCACTCTGTGTGACTGGCTGTCAGTGGGCCTTCTGCAAGTGTGCCACTCTATTAATACAACCAAGAGCAGATATAAGAAGACTGCAAATTCCCCAGCTGGTCAGGGATATCGCTAACACACATAACATATAACACATCCACACACAATGACCTTCTGTGGTCTGCCTCAGTAACCCCCCCACAGAATGGTCTGCTGTCACACCACTGATACAGTGACAGTTTGACAGCACCGAGATTGGAAATCCAATCCAATAAGAAGTGATGAGGAAACTAGTGGGTTTGTGGAAAGGAGTGGTTGTGTCAAAAATTAAGATTTGATTATGGATTATTTACCACATCCTATATCAGTTTGGACTAGGTGGAGCCAGAGGAGATACTTTTTACTGTGACACCAGTATGACTTTCACTGTCTGTGTAACCCGGACTCTTCTTCTTTCTGGGTGCCATGTCCAGTTGTGTGGAAGCCTTGCTGTCTGGGGGGGCTGATGTGGACCGTGGAGCTGGGTGTGGACAGACACCTCTGTTTGTGGCCAGTGGCGCTGGCAGAGTGGACTGTACCAGGGCCCTGCTCAATGCCGGCGCTGATCGCTCATTAGCCACCACCGTAAGTCTTCAGCTAGTCCCCAATGTCTTATATCAAGTTGATCAGAAGTGACCTATAATATAACCAACTGCTCATTAATGTCCTATAATATAACCAACTGCTCATTAATGTGCTAGATGTTTCATTAATGTAACCAGCTGGTTCTAGATGTTTCATTAATGTAACCAGCAGGTTCTAGATGTTTCATTAATGTAACCAGCAGGTTCAAGATGTTTCATTAATGTAACCAGCTGGTTCTAAATGTTTCATTAATGTAACCAGCAGGTTCTAGATGTTTCATTAATGTAACCAGCTGGTTCTAGATGTTTCATTAATGTAACCAGCTGGTTCTAGATGTTTCATTAATGTAACCAGCTGGTTCTAGATGTTTCATTAATGTAACCAGCTGGTTCTAGATGTTTCATTAATGTTACCAGCTGGTTCTAGATGTTTCATGAATGTAACCAGCTGGTTCTAGATGTTTCATTAATGTAACCAGCAGGTTCTAGATGTTTAATTAATGTAACCAGCAGGTTCTAGATGTTTCATGAATGTAACCAGCAGGTTCTAGATGTTTAATTAATGTAACCAGCAGGCCCTAGATGATCCATTATAGTCTACTAATAGTCTTGCCTCTGTTACCACGGTAACCTCCTCTCAGACGCAGCTGAACATTTCCCATCTGTGATATTTTGGCAGTGAGCAAGCTCAGCTGAGGTCACAATATTATTTCAAAATTGTGCAGCAATATAGCACATCACTGGTCACTCAAATTAGTGAATTTTGAGTGTTAACTTGATGAATTGCTTTCAATGCTGCGAACTGCACGAAATCATCTAATTTGTTGTTCCCAGGGCAACTGCCCATGTGCACCACCCCCCTGGGCTGTCTGTGTCAAACTCAGATTTACACAAATCATATGATTTCACTCACACTGTAGCGCCAATCTGTCCTGTGGGAACGTGCTCAGCAGGTGTTCCAACACTAATGTGTGTCTGTGTGAGTCATTCCCAACACTAATGTGTGTGTGTGTGTGTATATCATTCCCAAGACTAATATATATGTGTGTGTGAGAGTATCATTCCCAACACTAATATGTGTGTGTGTGTTCCACAGGACAGCTGCACGGCCCTCCACGCTGCGGTCAGCTTGGGCCATGTGGAGACACTGCGGCTCCTCCTCTTCCATCCTCCCCCCGACCACACACAACCTGACCTTTATCATAACCACAGCCTTGGCCCTGCTATAGCTCTGGTCCAGCCACAGGTTCGATCCAATTACAGCCCCGGTCCTGCCACAGCTCCGGTCCTATCCAGCACCTTGCTCAATTGGGCCAACAGTGAAGGCTGGACCGCTGCACACATCGCTGCTGCCCGGGGCTTTAAGGTACGAGTTGGCAAATGTACTTCAGGTTCATATGGGCGTATAATGGATAGCATGCTAGGTTAAACTCCCATTGCCCTCGAGTTGAAGATTGGGAGACGCAGCCTCCGAGACTGAGGCGTTTGGCGTCTCTTCACACTTTTTGCTTCACTCATTTGTTATACCGCACCTATACACTTGGACACACAGGCTATTGACTGAATTTTAGATGTCTAACCTGCACATGGTCCCAGACACATGCACCAAGCCACACACACGGTTTACGCCTGTATTTGCCTGCCCTGTAGAAGTGCCTGGAGGTGTTGTGTAGCCACAGTGACCAGGACATTGAGAGCCGGGACAAGTGGAACCGGACCATTCATGACCTGGCAACAGACGACTGTAAAAACCTACTGGAGAACCTCAGTGAGTGTTGAGATATGTGGGAGTGTGTGTGTGTTGAGATATGTGGGAGTGTGTGTGTGTTGGGATCTGTGGGAATGTGTGTGTGTGTGTGTGTTGGGATCTGTGGGAGTGTGTGTGTGTGTGTGTGTTGGGATCTGTGGGAGTGTGTGTGTGCTGGGATCTGTGGGAGTGTGTGTGTGCTGGGATCTGTGGGAGTGTGTGTGTGCTGGGATCTGTGGGAATGTGTGTGTGTTGGGATCTATGAGAGTGTGTGTTGGGATCTGTGGGAGTGTGTGTGTGTGTGTGTGTTGGGATCTGTGGGAGTGTGTGTGTGTGTGTGTTGGGATCTGTGGGAGTGTGTGTGTGTGTGTGTTGGGATCTGTGGGAGTGTGTGTGTGTGTGTGTGTGTGTGTGTGTGTGTGTGTGTGTGTTGGGATCTGTGGGAGTGTGTGTGTGATGGGATCTGTGGGTGTGTGTGTGCTGGGATCTGTGGGAATGTGTGTGTGCTGGGATCTCTGGGAGTGTGTGTGTGTGCTGAGAAAAGTGCGGTCGTGTAAACAAAAGCAAGTACAACTCTTGGCCTCAGATATATTTTTTATGTGTTACCAGAAACCCATATATGGTTAAGACTAAACCAGACCATGCTCATGGAAGATTGTACTTTCCCAAGTTAATCTAATGATTATCTAATAATTTCCACTCCTTTTTGGCGCACCTGATTATGATTTTGTTTTTATGTGATCCAAATATAAAAACCAAGTCAAACGTTTCCAGGGGTTGTACTTACTTTTTAAATGACTGTTAGCAGTCACTAGTCACCACGGAGATGGGCTGGTAATACTCTCTTCTGTAAATAACGGTTTTGTTGTCAATCGTCTGATGTTTTAAATACCCCTCCCTTCCTGACAGACTCCTACAGGGTGTTGGTGTACGTCCAGTACAGTGGCTCAGGCCAAACTGTGTGTCCAGTGGAGGAGCTGGATGCCGGCGTGTGTGTGAGCGTGCTGGGCTGTGTGTGTGTCCAGCGGGCAACGCGTTGGACTGAGCTGAACCACGCCCTGGGCCGAGCGCTGACATCACACCTCCAGCTGCTTTGCGACACGGACGCCGCGTACACAGACCGGCGCGTCAACCAGCCCTGCAGGGACGACTCAAACCAGCACACGCACTTGGGACTGACCACTGCTAGCATCTCCTCTGTCCTCATAGGTAACCGTAGTGATGTTTATTCTAATCCTGTTATTCCATCAGGAACGCCGATATTTTCTTAAATCCTGGGTTTACATAAAATCAAACCGGCCATCGTGTGAGTGATGATGTGTTAATGGGGTGAACGTAAATAGAAGGGGTGACCAACATCGGGGAAATATGGAAAAAGTCTGTGATTTTGCAATGTTGTTGGTTGTTGATACCTGGCACAA